>JAXCGZ010000464.1:12500-65994 GCA_037179515.1 Halocaridina rubra | reverse complement strand
ACCAGTATCAGCATGTGGCTGAGTTTGCAAGGAGAAGATCGATAGTTAGTAGGAAATCAGGTGAGAAATAATTGTTTAGATTTTTTGCCTCAGGAAAATTAATACAACTCCTCCCATCTGTGTAACTCTTGATTTGTATGTTCGTATGTTAAGAAGCTGATGAGTATATTTGATGATGCATATTGAACAATATCTTTTCTTTTTTGTTCAGAAAATTTCTTAAGTACAACTGATATTCAAATAGCTATGGACCAACTGGATGGAGAAAACGGAAAGAGAGAGGTCATCCCCCCAGATGTCACGCGTCCAGAGCCACAAACCCGCAATGGTTTAAAAGTGACTACCATAGAGCCTCCTATATCGGTACTCTCACAATTAGATACAAAGTCAATGCTTAATCATGACTCAAAGTCAGTTTCTAGCCATGATAACAAATCACTGGCCAGTGCAATATTGGATTCCATGGCAGCTAGTACAAGTGGATATGATTCTAGAGGGACTCCTAATAATAATGAAGTAAAGACGCCTAAATACGGGTCGAAGGGAAAATCTCAAGTACACAGTGTTAAAGCTTCTCTAGCAAGTTATGTTATAGATAAGGAGAATGTACCAAATAAAGAAGGCCAGGGTACGTACAAATCTCGCTCAAAAACGGGAGAAAATCGGTCTCGCAGCAATGATTCTCGTGTTTCATCAGTACACAGTGGTGGTAGCAACAGTAGTAAACATACCCTTGGTAGTGGATCGGAGAGTGATGAAAAGACCTTAGGTTCTAAAGGGTCTAAGGGGTCTAAAGGGTCCAAAGCCTCAGGGAATAATAAGGAAGAATCTGAAGGTGAGGATAAACCTCCTATACCTCCTAGGACAGATAAGATGCCAAAGGATTTTAAACCTCCCATTCCGCCAAAAACTCACAAGCTTCCTGTGGCTAGAAATAGTTTAAAGGAGAAGCTAAAAAATAATCTAAGACTAGAATTAAGGCTTCCAGCTAACCAGGGTGCAGCTTATAAGAGAGCTAAATTTAAAGTTAAGTTAATCCAAAGAGCTCAACAACTTCGATCAAGCGGTTCCTCTAATCACAAAAGTAAACGTGCTCAAGCTAATGCTATTGCTGAAAATGTAGTGTTGTTAAAATACCGTCGATTAGAACCTTCCCTTAGTATGCCTTATAACCTTGGAGCCCACACTCCTGGTAGTAGTAGCCTTGGAGGAGGGGACCAACCTATGAGGCACTCACAAAGTACTCTTTCCATGCCATCTTTTCTATGGGAAGTTGCCAATGCATCTTCTCCTGGTATTACAGAGTCAATGCCGGATTTATTGGCTACAGACTCGGAATCATCTTCAGAACTTCATCGCAAGGCTCCACAACCACTACCTAGACCAATCCGATTAGACCGGAACCCTCCAGTGTTATCAAATGTTGAGGTAGGATTAGTGTCTGCTACAGATTCAACATTGATACATATCGGTGGTGAGAAAGCAACACCCTTATCCTTAAGCAAACATAAGAAAGTAACGTCACCTGTTAAGAAAACGCCAGACAACCCTAAGCCATTAATATTACAGGATTCTTCTTCTAATAGTGACATTACATCAGAACAAAGTGGTTGGGTATCCAACTCAAGTCGACAGAGCTCGGGATCTTCTAGTGGCCAAGTTAGCCCTGATTTAGACATTAAAGAGTTTCCTATAAAAGATATGCTCACAGCAGCATCCACAGCTCAGTTTAAAAGCAATGGACCCAATAGCAGTGGGTCTACCTCGAATGGTACTAAATCAAGTGGAACAAAGTCAAATGGTGTAAAGTCAAATGGACCAAAAGCTAGTCGATCCAAAAATAATACCAAAGTAAATGGGACTCAGTTACCTAAAACAATTATTACTGAGGGTATGAAAACTGTTCCAGGAGTGAAGTACAAAAGTAAAACTGGATCGAGAAGCCCAGGAAACCCAAGAATAAGTCGTACAGAATCTCGGAATCAGGGTCACAAATCAAATTCCAAGGATGTTACGCAGAGGTCAGCTTCTAATGATCAGTTGCAGATGAAACAGAGAAAATCACCTCATAGAAAAGAAGTTAAGAAATCTCAGTCTTTACAGAAAGTCAATAATTCTAACAGACCTGATTCCCACGTATATGAAGAAGTACCCTTACCTCCTCCACCAAAGGAATTTCAAGATCCTATGCCTGGTCTCAGAGAAGCTTTAAAAAGAGGTGGATTTGCCACTACTGGAAGAATACCAAGAGAAGACAGAAGTGCCAAGCGAGCAATGGTAGGATATAAAGATAGACCACGTAGTGAAAGTCCAAAAACCGAGACAGGAAAGGCTCAAAGAGATGAAGGGTACAAGAGTGAACGAAGTCATGGAAGCTCACGAACTGTTACACCAAGGCATAGTGGAGAATTTGAACTTGAAGATTTAAGTAATGTGTATGAGAGTGTTAGTGAAGTTTTAAATGACGTCAAAAGGACTTCCAGAAAATCTGGGCATGGTCATGATAAGTTTAACTCTTTGCCATCTATGAAACGAAGGCATCAGCCATCCTCTGGGCCAGGGAGACCTGAAAAACGAGGCCCAAGTAGGAAAATGGCTGGTACTCCAGATAGATTATCAGAACCAACACCAACTAAATTGAATGCTCAGCATGTTAATGGAACAGAACGTGTGCGAACTCAGTCTGCTCCTCCCCCAAATATTGATAAAGGGGAACTGAAAGAGGCAAAATCTCAAAGAAAGTCAGATCCTTTATCCTCAAAATCAGATCCTCCAACCCACTTAGCAGACAGCAAGTGTACATTACTGGAGCTCTTCTTAGAGCAACAGGGTGCAAGTGTTTGGGCCCACAGGGAAGCTCAAAGAGAGCTCCTAAGGGCTGCTCAAAATGCTGCAAAGAAAGAAGCAGCAAATGCTGAGTCAAGACATTTGCAGGAAGTTGGAAGGAAATTGGAAGAATTACCAAAAGTTAATTCAGATGGAAAGGCCAACCCTGATCTCGTGACCGATGGCTTTGATGACAGCATGTCAGATATTCCTCCTCCTCCAAGGCCACCTTCACCGAGGTAATAACAATTATTTACATTTAAACTTTGTGTACAAAATATTGCAGATACCATATTCTCTACCGTATACTATTTATATATGTATATTTTATGTACATTATTCTTTAAAATACAGTAGCTCTCATATACTCTGCTTGCCACAAGAACTGACTGAATGTTATTCCTGATGGAGAGGGAGAAAGAACTTCCACTTTGGCTCTCTGCATAAGAGCCAGCTACAAGGAATAGGGGAGTGAGGAGCTGCGAATCCCATTCCCCCTGAAAAAGTTTTTGCCAAAGACTAGCTGATGGAAATAATAAATTTAGGGAAAGGACTTCATGATGCAATATGGTGCCATCTTATACAATGTCTCATTCTGAATGTAACTCGTCAAACCTTTCTGTGGTCTGTGTACAGTACTTATACGTATACATGTCATTGCAGGGATCGTGGAGAGCCAAAGTGTACATGTCCCTCAGAGCTCCGAAAAGAAAGGGGCCGATTAGAAGATCCACCCGATCTCCTTCCTCCTAAACTCAATCCACCTGTTGCAGATACACTTGCATTTGTAAAGGCAAAAGAAGACTTTAAGCAACAAATAAACTTTCAGGGTGTGCTATATAGGTAAGGTACTTACATAGATTACTTTTCTTATTTTGTTTTATTCTTTTGCAGAAAATCTTTTTCCGATCAGTCTTTCTTTTAAATCATCCGTATTTGTTTCCTCATAGGGCATTTAAGGAGCAGAGAGATTAAAACTATTGCTATGGCATCCATCCCTTATTTATCTTATAACCCCCTTTTTAGTGATCAAATAGTAGTAACAATATGTTAAGTAACAGGAGAGCTAGGTTGTGATATTTTTTATTCTTGCATTTTTATCCCTTTCTTAAACAAAAATTCCTATTATATGTTAAAATCATTTGAACTGTCTTCAGTCTTTAATGTTCCACCTTTTGTTGGGGGAAAATAAAGGAGTTTAGGAAGAAATTACAGAGGAAAGTTGGGGATGTTGCCAATGGATAAAAGAACAAGATTTATGAAATATAGACAGATGCTCATATATAATATTACTAATGACTAAAAGTGTTTGAACATTACTACATCTCCTCATAGCAGGTAGTTTATATGCCCAGAGGGAAATGTCATTTTTTATCCCGCAGTACTCTAAATAACTGCATATCAGCATTAAAATATCATGAAGTGCTGCTGCTGCTTCAATATTTTTTCAGTTATGGTCACACTGTATCTTTTTACAGGATTTTGTTATGTTGAAGAGACATATATAGTATATCTAAATTATTTAATTAGGAAATTTTTCTTTAAAGCAAAGACATATTCTAATAAGTATAAAACAATGTGAATATAACTATTATAATTAGTTTACTTTACCATGGTGTGCATTGGAGGAGAAATGGTGCAGGAAGAATAGATTAAAAGTGTACTAGAGGTGAAAAGAGTGCCCGACTGAGTAATGAGTGAGAAGTTGGAAAGTGAAGGGGTGGGTATGAATCTCATCAATGCATAAGCATCACAAATAGGGTTTGATATAGACGAGAAAGAAGCTGTATGGAGAGAGGTAGATCAAAGGGTAGAGAGTATACAAAGGGATGAAAGAGTGGTGATTGGAGCGAATTTCAGTGGCCATGTTGGTGAAGGGAACAGAGATTCCTATTCCTTACAGTGTAAGGAATAGGAATGTGGAAGGGGAGATGGTGGTAAAGTTTCAAAAAAAGGATGGAAATGGCTGTGGTGAATACATATTTTAGGAAGAAGGAGGGGCACAAGGTGATGTATAAGAGTGGAGAAAGGTGCACACAGTTGGCCTTTGCACTGTGCAGAAAATTCCACCCAAAAGAAGACTAAAAACTATAAAGTAGTGGCATGGGAGAGAGTAGCCAGACATCAGATGGTGGTCTGTAGGATGACTGGGAGGTGAAGAAAAGGTAGAGAGTAATTGCTAAACCAAGGATAAGTTGTCTAAAGTTGTGGAAGGTAGAATGTTGCTTAAAATTCAGTGAGGAGGTGGAGCGAGCACTGAATATTGGTGAAGAGAAGCTGGGCACGGCAACTACTTCGGAGGTGGTAAGATAGGAAGGTTCTGGCTGTGACTTCTGGAAAGAGAAACAAAGACAGGGATACTTGATGTAAGGTGGCAGAGACTAAGGAAAAGGTTTATGATGGGCCCTATGAGAAGTTGAACAAAAGGGAAGCATTAGAGGACTTGTATCAACTGACCAGACATAGGGTTGAGCTGGGAAGGATGTGCATCAGGTTAGGCTGATCAAGTATGCAGATGGAAATGTGTTGAAAACTGAGGAGAGTGTTGAGATGGTGAAGGGAGTATTTTGAGGGGATGATGAAGGAAGAAAATGTCAGATAAGAAGGATGGATTTTATGGAGATAGTGTATCAGGAAGTGCAAAGGATCAGTGAGCAGGAACTCAAGACAGCTACGAAGAAGATGAAGAGAGAAAAGGTGTTTGCTTCAGATGACATTCTGGTGGAGGCATGGAGATATTTGAGAGAGATGTCAGCCGGGTTCTCAACCAATTGCTTAACAAAATCATGGATGGTGAGAGGATGCCTTAGGAATGGGGAAAAATGTACTTGTACTAATTTTTAAGAATAAGTGAGAAGTGCAGAGTTGCACCAGTTACAAAGGCCTAAAGTTGATCCGCCAAAGGATGAAGATATGGGAAAGAGTAGTGGAAGCTAGACTGAAAAGAGTTGTGAGGATTTATGAGCAGCAAAACTGTTTTATGTTAAGAGGGATGCAGTTTTTTGCTTTGAAAGTGTTAATGGAGACGTATAGAGAAGGCAAAAAGGAGTCCTTTGTGTGTACGTGGATACAGAAAAGAAAGCATATTAGAGAGTACCAAGAGAGAATTTGTGTTATTGCATGAGGAAGTCGGGAGTAGCAGAGAAGTATGTGAGGCTAGAACAGGATATTTGTGAGGAGAGTGTGACAGTAGTAAGATTTTCAGGAGGCTAGACAGATAAGTCCTAAGTGGTAGATGGGGTTGTATCAAGGATCTAGCATGAACCATTTCTTGTCTGCAATGGTGATGGACAGATAGACAGCCAAGATCAGACAGGAGTCATCATGGACTATGATGTTTGCGTATGACACTGTGATCTGATGTGAGAGTAGGGAACAGGTCGAGATGAGAGTGGAGATATGCACTGGAAAAATAGTAGAATGAAAGTCATCAGGAGCAGGACAAAATACAATTGCATAAATGATAAAGATGTCTCTGGAATGGTGAGGTTGCAAGACATAGATGTGTAGAAGATGGATGAGGATTAGGGGTTTACTGCTCAAAGTAATTGAGAGGTGAAGAAGAGATTTGTGACAGGATGCAGTGGGTGGAGAAGAGTGACAGGAGTGATATGTTACAAAAGGGTACCTGCAAGAGTAAGTGGTAAAGTTTACAAGACATTAGCAAAACCAACTATGCTGTATGGCTTGGAGACATATCCACTAACTAAAAGAAAGGAGGCAGAGTCGAAGATATTGCGGAGTTCTTAGGGCATAACAAGGAGGAACAAGATAAATGATAAGTAAGTTAAAGGGACAGAACAGGAAGGGCAGTTTGGAGGCATAGTGAGAGAGATGATATTGGCACATGCTGAGGAGGGATGAGGGGTATGTTGGGAGATGGATGCTGCAAAGGACATTACCAGGCGGGAAAGGTAGTCCAAACAGGAGGCTTATGGATGTGATGAGGGAGGTCATGCAGATGTGTGGTGCATTGGAGGAGGACGCAGGGGATAGGACAGTAGGGAAACGATTGACTGGTTGTAGTGACCCCTAATGGGAGAAGACAAAGACTTTACATTAAATAGTAGTAGGAGTAGAATGATGCATTTAAATATATTGTAAGTTAGGGGCTATAATTATCTAAAACAAATTGACCATCTTTGTCTTTTACAGTGATTTTTCAGGATTAGCCTCCACTGTTCCATATTTTCATGTGAGCGATGATTGTCGGGTACTCTCGCCAGATGGTCTTCACCTAATAATTTGTGTTCATGGACTTGATGGCAATTCTGCTGATCTCAGGCTTATTAAAACTTACCTAGAAATGGGCTTACCAGGAGCAAACTTGGACTTCTTAATGTCTGAGAGAAATCAGGTATTTGACTATTCATCAGCTAATTTCAAACTTTTTATTCTTTCATATGTCTGTTGTGGCTTGTTGTGAGTGACCAAACCCATTTTCTTTGTTAATGTAATATCTTAGCATATATTTTCTTTAGGCTTTGTGACTATCTATGAACCTTACTATTTCTGGCTTATGAAAAAAGCTAATATCTTTCATTATATAAATTCTTCTTTATGCATCTTTATGTAATATAATATTACAGTATACATTAGTCAAACATCATAAAAGTATCATATTCATAGTATATTGTTAAATGTATTTTCCAGGGTGATACATTCTCAAACTTTGAAACACTGACAGAGCGTTTGGTGTCAGAGATTCTGTACCACATTGAAGCATACAACTTGAACCCCAAACGAATATCCTTTGTTGGGCATTCACTTGGTAATATTATTATTCGTGGAGCAGTGTCTCATCCACATATGAAACCATTTTTGCCCAAACTTCATACATTCCTCTCCTTGTCTGGACCACACCTTGGGACCCTGTTTAATAACAGTGGCCTTGTAAACATGGGTAAGTCTTTCTGATACATGAATGACCCTGTACATTTTGAAGTATCTTTGTAATGTACTTTGAATTCATTGACTCTGTTATTTTAATTAGGATACGACTGTTGGGTCTATAATGCTCTCTGTGTTATAGGGGCAAGTACCTTTCTTCTTGAATGTTTTTGAAAAAAGTTTGACATGTTCAGCAAATTAGTACATTTTTCCATGTTTGTGACACTGGGACAGGTAAGAAAACTGCCATCGTCAGGCCCGGGCACAAAGAAAACACCGAGACGAAGAAAAAGCAGAAGTTTAAGGACAAGGCAGAAATAAGAAAATTATATACAGTAGGAAAAGGACAGGCTGAAAGATTAGTTGAGTTGTGAAGCCCTAGAGTTATGACAGGATTAGGCCCTGAGATATTTTTTTTTTATAAGTGACACTAGGATAGACAAGAAAATTACCCTCATCAGGCCTGGGCACGAAAAAAACATTAAAGATGAAGAGAAATTAAAATCTTAAGGAGAAGAATGAAGCCACTCACTGTGGTGTACATTGATGTCTCCACTATAGAGAACCTTAGCATGTGCGTGAGAAGAAAGCAAGGACTCATGGCAAGAGGACAAATATTCAAAGAAGGACACAAAGTCAGTGGAGCTAGGATACCAGTAGCAGAAGCAAAGAAATATAGTGATAGTGAAGATATAGATTTTCAGCCAGAGAACATCAGAGGCAGGAGATTCAAAGTGCCTGAGCACAATAGGAGTGTTAGGCAGTAGGTACAGACCCCACCTTTGGAATGGAAATGAGAAGACAGGTTATAGTGAGAGATCTGGAATGGGTCAGAAGATGCACGGCTAGACAGCTAGGTTTCAGAAAGGAGGAGGAGGTTAAGGAGGGATGCACCTAAGTGTTGTTCCACAGATGAGAGATTGCGAAGAGCGAAAGAAGTGGATGTATCAGGATGTGCAAGGTTATAGGCAGAGCCATTACTACCATCATGCTAATAGTGGAATCAACAAGATTCACGGAGATTCTTATTATCTCTATGCTGGGTTCTGGGGGCATAAGTTGTGAACCTGCCATAAAAATTACACAGATGAGAATAAAAGAAGCAAATAGAAACAGAGATGGGGAGAATTGTAACCTGTCAAGTGTAATGGGATATTAAGAGATATGTAATGAATATGCCAGAATTCTGAATGTAAATGTAGGCATAGGGAAAGAACTGTGCCTGAAGGAAGACTTACTTGGAGTTGCCTTGGCCATTGCTAGTTAAGTCCGAAATACCTTCAGTTGTAGTATTTCAACAGGCCAACCTACTAACCATAAACACCATATTGCATGCATTTTTATTAGAATTACTTTAATCAGAGATTATGTATGTGCTCAGGCCTCGATGTTTAGGTATCAGATTCAATAATATTGAGTATGTCAGCTTATAGTGCTAATGTCGTGTTTTGTAATGAAAATAGAAATATTTTCTTAAATTTCCTTCAACAATAAGAGATCATCTGAATTATATTTTGCTTGTTTGTACAACATTTTCAAAATATGACAGCATATTTCAGATGCTGCTGTCATATCCTACTAATGCTCACTGGGTACCCAGTATTCCAACAAAAGAATTGGGGAAGCAAGATTGAAGCATACCCTGCCCTCTAACCTCGACCATCAATTGCTGTGCATGAAACAAAATTCAAAAGGGAATGTGTACTTGCACAATGTTCCTCTATCCCATTGAGTTGCCCTGTGCAGCACATAAGGAATACGAGAGAAATAAATTTCACTCCCCACTTCCATGGCCATCCCTTTTGGCTGTCTCCTATGACTCGCAGGTGATACCTTAAAATTCAGTGGAGTTGTTGTATTGCAGTTTTATGTATTATTTATAGTTTCTTCAGTGAAATATATGTATTTCCAGGAATGTGGTTTATGCAGAAATGGAAGAAGTCGGGATCCTTACTCCAACTTTCTTTAAAAGACCGTGTTGATATACGTCAAACTTTTCTATACAGACTGTCACAGGTACACATGCGGTGCATTTGCAATAGCAACTGTCAATTAGCTGATAAGAAAAATTACAAGACATCTGGGCTTCAGGTCAAAACAAGTGAATGGTCTGCATATTATTTTTGAGAAACTATTGACACCATCAACTGTGTCATTATCTATTTTTACCATTTTAGCAGAACAGAAATCACGCTCCAAATGGGGTGCAAAGGCAGAATTCTGAGAATAGGTATTGAATATTAGAAAATAAAATTTCGAAATGTAATAACAAAGTAACATTGTAATGTGTACAGATCGAATTTTAATGTATCATGTATAAGTTTTATATATTTTTTCCATCATGATGCTGTATTATCCTGAGGAATACAAAGTAGTTGTACTACACATCAATATCTTTTTATGAAGAAAGCAAAACCACGCCTTCCCTCCCCCTATCATTTTTAGTCAGCTTCTATGGCGTGTAGGGAATATGAGCTAGAATATCTTTCACTCCCAAACTCTGGAATAATATAGGTACATAATTGTATAGGTACATAATTGTAGGCATACTTTAATGGCACTAAAATTAAAACCTGATGATTCTTGCCAACTTAAGCTTCAGTCTTGAATATATATAAATGATCTTATAAAACTATGAGCTTCTCTGAAACTAAATACTCTTTTCAGCGTTCTCAGCTGCATCATTTCCGTAATGTATTGTTGTGTGGCTCTACACAGGACCGTTATGTTCCACTACATTCCGCCAGGATTGAGCTCTGTCGACAAGCCATAAAAGACAACTCTGTAATGGGTAAGATAGTTTTTGGATTTATTAAACCCTTTTAAATCACTCTGTACATGATGTAAGTTCTTTAGAATTATTATGATACTTTTGTCACTTAAATGTACTCTTAATTCTCTCAGCGTCTTATAAACATTTCAATGTTATACTGAGTTACTGAAAACATGCCTTCACAATTATGTACAAAGGTAATATTAAAATCTAAAATAACTCTTAGGCAAACATGTCTAAAATTAAATTAATTTACAGTAACAGGAAGATTGTCATGAAAAACTAACATTCAAGTAAACGTATTGGACAATTATTGTAAATTTATATTACAGGTTCAGCTTACCGAGAGATGGTATCAAACCTATTGCAACCAATCATTAGCTCTCCTTCTGTCACACTTGTACGGTACGATATCCACCATGCTTTACCTTCTACGGCTAATTCCTTGATAGGTAGAGCAGCTCACATTGCTGTACTTGACTCGGAGCTGTTCATTGAAAAATTTCTTTTAGTGACAGGACTGAAATATTTCAAGTAATGACATCTTGTATGTAGAATTTTTTGGATATTGATATTTTCTATTTATTGTAAGTCATGTATAAGTCATATTTAATAAATATACAAATTGTAAAATATTGTAAATATAAAGTTTTACATAGGTACAATGACTTCTGAATATTCCTAAGAATTGAATGACTTGTGCAAAGAATAGAACTTAATGGAACACAAATGGTACATCATGAAAGAGAGTCCCAAAAGCATAAAATAATAAGGGTATATAATGCCCTATGAATTAATTTACTTTGTAAGTATATAAACCATGGAACAACAAGATTGTGTTAATAATTTCCTGAACTTTTTGTGCAAACATGCTGTAGTTTGAATATAATTCCTCTTACCTTGAAATTATGTGTTATGTGGAATAACGATAATGATGAGTCAGTATGAGCGACAAGCAATAACGATGATACCAAAAGACTGCACGAACTGAAAAACAAAAATACCAAACCGGCTGGTAATCAAAGCATAAACGTGACCAAAAACCCAACCTCTCAGCGCAATGGCTGGATCTCTAATCACTCACCCAACTCAGCACCAACAACACTCCGCCATACGTAATCTACCAAACTACTTTTAGACTTGCTAAACTACATGCCCCCCTAATTTCGAGATCATGCAACACACCAAGTTGTGTAGAAGTACAAACAAAATTGTTTAAATACACGAAAATCCACAAACCAATAAAAACCAAGACAATCTATGATTGATACTAAATAAAAGAAAAATTAACATATGTAAATATTCAACAGAATTATTTCACTCCGACATATAGTCATCCAACCAGGCAGGTCACCTTCTTGTTTGCCTGGGATGTGTATCTGTTAAAATATGCCCATCATCAGATGTACTATCTCCTCCATTTTGCTGCCAGTCTTCATTTGGTATCTTAACCCTATCTTCCTCATCTGATTCCTCAGATGAAGACTGAGGAAATATTAGCTTACTTTACCCAAGGTTGGGTCACTACAAGAGTAATTTTGTGTAGCCGTGGCTTTTTCCGCAGACCAATTATTGAATTGAGGGACGGAATGAAATAGCACCCACCCAGCTCCTCAGAAGTAGTAAACTACCATTTATCAGATAGATGTAAAGAAACAGCTACCAACAAAAACATTTTGCATTTTATAAAACTATAGTCCGAATAATTAATCTAGTTTTTAGAGTGCCAAAATTCAGCAAGATTCAAAATACTGATGACGTCAAGAAGCATATATATATATATATATATATATATATATATATATATATATATATATATATATATATATATATATATATATATATATATATATATATATATATATCAACCTCCTGCGAGACGTCAAAGAAGAAGGAGAGTAGAGGGGAGAATAACTTCTCCCCAGTTTTCCTTCCTTGATGTCGGCTACCCCCCAATTTAAGGGGGAAACAGCCAAGGTATATGTATGTATGTATATATATCATGACGACAAACTATATGTCTTGCTTAAATATGTGCCCCAATAGACACACAATATAACACGTCACACTGCTCCATGGATGAATGATGAAATAGAGATAGAAATGTCAAATCGAAGTAGGATTAAAGGAGAGTTAAACAGAATCATGAAGAATTTAATGAGGCGCAAAATAGCCAATCCAAATAGCGTAAAAAAAAAAAATCATTAAAACGGCTAAAAAATAACTACAGAAGCAAATTCCAGATTGTATCTCTTGGCATTGTACTTTGAGAAGGTGATCAGATAAGTCACGAAATTAATAAGTATTTCATATATTTTTACGTTGTTTTCTGTAATGGGCCTTTTCCTACCATTTCAAACTGTATGGTAACATTTCAGTATATATATATATATATATATATATATATATATATATATATATATATATATATATATATATATATATATATATATATATATATATATTGCAAGCATACACACTGTATATTATGTGGAATAAATGCACCTACCCACCCATCTATTTATACTCTCTCTCTTACTTGAATTATTTTTGGGGAGGCCTACACGAACACATTGCAGCCTGAAAGAAACTCCACTTGACAATTATCTCTTAGTCACCTTATAAACAAGTATACATAAGACAGGGGGTCAAAACATTCCCTGTTTAATACCAATAAATGGAGACTCCTTTTTTCCCTTTCATCCAAGAAAAAAATATAGATTTTATTGAAATTGTTACAATAGTTTGAAACCACAATAAATAGTAATAAATCCTAAGCCAAAAGAATATAAAATATTCTATGCAATATAAAGGCATATTTAAAGTGCACATATTCTCTAACTAGAATTTATGGCATTTTCGGGTATCAAAATATAAACAAACAATCATAATGAACAAGGTAATGCCAGCTGATATAAAACTATCTTGGCATACTACGTCACGCTCCATTAAGAAAACGAAGCATTCTCACAGTACTTTTAGGGTGGACTTCACTGACATACACACCACAAATGTGATTACCTAATTGATTTTTCGGGATTCAGAGATTTAATCTAATGAGAGAGAGAGAGAGAGAGAGAGAGAGAGAGAGAGAGAGAGAGAGGGTTTATGCATGTCACCAAATCAGTAACAAACATTAGTGAAGTATCTGCCCACGAACTCGCCTCGAGCAGAGGCAGTTCTATAGTTGCTACCCAGCTACATGTGAGAGAGGACGTGCGCACATTATCACGTATATTTTCGTTCTCTGTAAAAGGAAATTCTTTTTTGAGGACGATTTCGGTTAAACAATTGTAAATTGTTATACTTTGGTAATAATATGTGATAGCAGAAAAACTGTACCATATTTTTGTGAGTTTAGGAAGTGTTTCTCAAGGTTAACTAAATAAAGTTTGGGGCAAAGTAGAGGTCAGAACATATCTGCCTTCGACAGTTCAGGCCTAAAAGCAGGTTACTAAGTACACATGATTATCGTAGATGTAACGAACGTAACTTCTAATTTACACGATGTTAAAGATGTTTAAACTACAAATTATCTTGACGCAAGTGTAGAAGGCGTGTCAATCTAAACAAGCATAGTTTCCTAGCTTTATCTATAACTTAAATACACAAATCCTGCTTGCAATATCTCTGAAAATTATTTCAAACTGTGTATGATGTATGAAAACAAAATTGGAGAGTAACTTCCGTATAGTATAAAAATACATACATAAATACACAATTTAAAGTAATCATTAGAAACACGTTGTTGTGATAGGAATTAATTTTGCGGAAGACTGGTGCATTTACGTTTAAGATAATGTTAGGAATCTTTTGTTTATTCTTTTACGAATTCTTGTTGATATAAACCTTCTCCACTTCTATCAACACTAGTCGAGGTTTTTAAATACCTCAGAGATCATGTATTTCTTAAGTTATTTTCATTACATATACAATATAATCATTTATCTTTAGATAACGTGACGTCATTTTCTTCAATACGACGAGTCGTTAAAACGGGGTTGCTCTATAATCTCCCAAGGTGCAAGACGTTTGTGTAAAAAAAAAAAAAATTATATATATATATATATATATATATATATATATATATATATATATATATATATATATATATATATATATATATATATATATATATATATATATATATATATATATATATATATACCAAAGCCATATTCCCCCTTATAAGGTGGGTGGCTGAGTCAAAGATAATATTTTGACTTTTTGTGGGAAGTACAGAGGGGAGGATTCCCTATATATATATATATATATATATATATATATATATATATATATATATATATATATATATATATATATATATATATATATATATATATATATATATATATATATATATATATATATATATATATATATATACCAGAAAGATAAAATATCTCTGCGAAGTTTCCAGAGTCGCTGGAGGATGGACCCCAAGCATCCTTATCTCTGGCCTCTGCTCTTTACTTTCAGAGTTGGCAGAGTAATACAATTTGGCGTTTGCAAAGTCATAGAAGGCTCTAACTTATGTATGTAGAGAGCTTCCAAAATTTGCAGAATGCGAAAATGTTTTTCTGTATTTAGTATCTTCGTATTTTCCTCCAAAATTTTACTGAATCTTTCTGGTGAATATAAACTAAAGGTGGATATTATATATATATATATATATATATATATATATATATATATATATATATATATATATATTATATATATATATATATATATATATATATATATATATATATATATATATATATATATATATATATATATATCAGAAAAAAGCACAGGTGGGTCTCAAAAAGGACAGTCTGTCCTTGTAGGGATAAATCTGGCAGCCTTGCCTTTCCCTGCACTATTATTGGGGGTGTCTCCAACCCGCATTTGTGATGACAGTTATAGCTTTTTTCGTTGATAACTACATTTTAATAGGAAGTATCTCCGAATTTATTCAAACCTTTGGTAATTCTTTAATAATATCCATAATTCAAACAAGAGGTTTTTGTCAGACAGTGACAGAAAGTATTTTTGGCAGTAGTGACGCTGACCGTCACACTCATCTCTTGTATTTTTTTTTTTAATAAGTCACCATTAGGTAATGCGTAGAAATAATAAACCACGACCTGGGATTATTATACGGTGTTAAGGGGATTTACACGGTCAAATGATTCGTCGAACGCGGTTCGACAGACAAGTGTTTGAAGTGATATTCGAACGTGTGAACGGGGTATTTGGTTGTCGAACACGTTCGACCGTGTAAACCCCACTTAAAGGGGGGTTTACACGGTCAAGCATTTCGTCGAACGCAGTTCGACAGACAAGTGTTAGGAAGTGATGTTCGAACGTGTGAACGGGGTATTTGGTTGTCGAACACGTTCGTCGAACGTGTTCGACAACCAAATACCCCGTCCACACGTTCGAACATCACTTCCTAACACTTGTCTGTCGAACCGCGTTCGACGAACCGTTTGGCCGTGTAAACCCCCCTTTACTTACGTATTATATCATCACACAAGGGTATGATAAAAATGCAAAGAGAATCACGAAATAGCACCGAGCTACTTAGTCATTATTTAACTCAGAGAACGTATAACTGTACCTTGGACGTGGTACAGCCATACCTCGCCTTAAAAAGAGAAAGAATATGGTTTCAGCCATGTGATATCATGCCTTCTTGCACTTAAAAATATTGTTTTTCTAGTACTAGATTGGACTACTCAGTGATCCACAACAGTTGATACATAATTTATTTTTTCTTTCTTTCTTTCACAGCTCAAGAAATGAAGGTCAACCTATCTTTGATCCCTTTAAAATTACATTTTTTTATGTTTTGGGCATGTAAGTTCTATATTATTGTTACAACTGTCTCTCTGAGTAATATATATATATATATATATATATATATATATATATATATATATATATATATATATATATATATATATATATCAAAAAAACCCTATCAAATCTAGCTTGATCATCCCTTTAACAATCAGATGTTAAAACATAAATATTGTACATAAAGTTAAGACACCTCACATCTGCTATATTTTCTGAATACATTACCGATATATATATATATATATATATATATATATATATATATATATATATATATATATATATATATATATATATATATATATATATATATATATATAAAATTACCTAATTGTAATTACCTAATTGTGTTTACGGGAAAGAGCCCAAAGCTCGTATCTTCCCATCTCCTGATCGGTTCCATTTTATACTTAGTGATACTTATCATACCTGTCCTTAAAACTATGGATTGAGATAGCATTAACTACTTCCTCGCTTAGCGAATTCCAATTATCAACTACTCTTACACTGAAAAGGTATTTCCTTACATCCTGCAAAGAAGTTTTCTTACGAAGCTTCAAACTATGACCTCTAGTTCTAGTGCCAGCCTTATCAAAATATCGATCCCTATCCACTCTATCATAACCACAAAGGAATTTAAAGACTGTCACCATATTCCCCCTCAATCTTCTAGCTTCGAGTGATGGTAAGTCTAATTCCCTCAGCCCCTCATAGCTTAGATTGCGTATTTCTGGCACCAGTTTCTTGGCATGTTTATGAACTTTTTCAAGCTTAGCTACGTGCTTTTTCAAGTGCGGATTCCAAAAGGGGGCTGCATATTCGAGTTTTGGCCTCACATAGGTTACATAAATATTTCTGAACATTTCCTTGTCCATGTGCCTGAAGGCTACCCTTACATTTGATAAGAAAGCATATGCTGCCCTTACTATGCCACTTCTATGCATTTTTGGAGACAAATCTGCCAGTATGTTTACTCCTCGATCTCTCTCATTCTCTGTCTCTTGAAGTTGTACTCCAGCCACCGAGTAGTCAAGCTTGGGCCTTCTTGCACTTGTACTCATTCTCATTACCATACATTTTGAAGTATTGCATTTCATTAGCCACTTTTCTGACCACTCATGCAGACTATCTAGATCTTCCTGAAGTTCTATACCATTGTTCTCGTTTCTTACTTTCTTCACAATCTTTGCATCATCTGCAAACATATTCATGAATGAATTTACAGACTGGTAGGTCAATTACATATACATGGAACAAAAGTGGCCGTAAAACTGAACCCTGTGGAACTCCACTACTAATTCTTCTCCATTCAGACACTGAGAGTCTTACTCTAACCCTCTGTTCCCTTCCTTCTAAGTAAGTTTTTATCCATTCCAAGACATTTCCACCTATTCTAGTCATTGATTGCAGCTTCTTAATAATTCTCCCGTGTGGAACAGTGATTACCTAATTGTGTTTACGGATGTGCGTGTATGTATATATATATATATATATATATATATATATATATATATATATATATATATATATATATATATATATATATATATATATATATATATATATATATATATTTGTGTGTGTATATGTATGTATGTATGTGTTATGCAATAAATGCCAATAACAATCTAATAATGGTATTTATATTTCGATAGGCTACTCTTCTGCCTTGCCCTTCATGATGGTAGTGGCCCGGCAACTCGGTATACCAGTAGGAGTTCAAGGAACCATAACAGCGATGATTATTACGGTGACCATTCTTGTGAAACCAATTATATCTGCTATGGCTGATTACTGGCCAAGCTTCAGAAAGACCATTTTTCTTGCCCTCCTGATTATCATGGTGGTGACTCTTGGTCCTATTGGGTTTTTCCCTCCTATGTACTCACTTCCTGTACTCAGTGGGCGTCTCCTTCATCATATGTCACCAGAGGAAAACGTGTCTTCAGGCAAATGGTATCTGATAAGAAATGCAACAGGTATATCAGTAAGAATTTAAATAAAGATTTACCACCCAATAAAGTATAGAAACTCATGTGCTGCTATTTGATATTAATCATAAATGCTTAATGAAGTATGTCAAATAGTTAATTGCTAAGCAACAGTTTTTAATTTTCCAAACCTCTGTTTTTCATAAGTAGTGAATTATGTAAACTTATGAAGATAGTACAAGAACTCCTATGAATTTAAAGTTAATGTTAGTTTTCATAATGTCATATAGTTTTATAGTTTTCATATACTGCAGTACTATACAAACTTTGCCACTGTTACAAGGTATAAGATATGTATCTGTAATGTACCAAACCATATTTCCAGATTCGTGCCTTGTAACAGCAGCCTGGGACTGTAAAGCAGCCTGCCAATACTGGGAGACATGTCCTATTGGTAATGATACTCTAGAAGGTATTAGTTTAATATTCAGAGATAACATGCTAGTTTCAGAAGAGATGGACTTCAGTCACAACATTTTAGCAAGTAACATTAGCTATGATAATGTCACCTCAGATGTTAAAAGTGAAATATACCAAGTGAATGGACTTCCATCATCAATCAATCATACAGTCCATAATATCAGGTAAGAGATAAAAATTGCAGTTAGAAAATGCTGTATTGTGCTAATTTTATAAAATTAATGCTAGAGTAATATTTAAACTAAGCACCAGTAGCTAAGGCATTTTACTCGATATTATGTTAAATGTGAAGTAGTAAATATAAAATAAATTTAATTCAGTTTAAAAAATATATAGACCATAGTTCACTGGCTATTGCAATAGTAGATAAATAAAGGAAATATTCCCTTCATTATTAAGAATAAAATGTGCTGGAGGCGAAAGATCTGGAGACAGCTGCTTGTCACCATGGTACACTTTAGAATTCTGGTTGTATGTCATCTTATTCTTGGCAGGCCAAGTATCTGCCACCACTGTTGAGTCCATATCAGATGCCATATGCCTGGACACGATAGGTAACTGTGAGTTATGTGGTTTCTTGATGGAAAAATGTTAACATAGTGGCAATATGATATGTATTTTCCATCTTAAGTTCTTCCATATCTTTCTATATAGATATCAGGTTGCAAACTATATTAGCCAAATGTTTCATCTTCTATCTTACAACTCACTTGCTATTAGCAAGCTTTTAAACACTTTTGTCATCACTGGAAACTTCTTGATATTGCTGATGATGTCAAATAGGGAAAATTTCATGCATTTAAGATCCATACGCATAAAATATCTTGTAATTTCAGGTGAAAATGGAAACTATGGTGCTCAGAGGGCTTGGGGTGCCCTCAGTTATGGCATCTTGGGTACTCTTAGTGGAGTGTTAGTTGACTGGCAATCAGGGCTCAACGTAATGAAAGATTATACTCCTGCTTTCCTACTATTGGTTGTCTTTGGCACACTTGATGTCCTCTTATCAGCAGCATATTTGAAGGTTAGTGATGTCATAACTTAAGGATTGTTTATATGAAAGTTCATCACTTGTAGAAAGAAAAGAAGGCTTTGAGATCAATGATCAAATTGTCTTATGATATCTTAGATAATCCCTTTTTCTTATAAGAAGAATTAGTTTTATCATTGTAGACAAACTAATATCTTTTATATCTTTTGCCAGGTCCCAAAATTTGATGGAGGAGCTGCTTTTTGGGGAAACCTTCGTCCTTTACTTGTCAAGTTTTATTTCTTTATGTTCCTGTGCTTCACATTCCTGATAGGCTTTTTTGATGGCATAGATACTGGATATGTATTTATGAAAGTATTAACCACTATGATAAGATATATTTTAGATACACCATCATGTTGTTGTGCATGCTTACATTATTGTAGTTAAGATTGGGCAAAAGACTGAAAGAGGCTGATTTTCTAAAAACTGTTTGTTTATAGCTATTCAAATACTCAATATGTCATCGCTATTAATTGTCCTCATCCATATTCCTTTGTGAAAATTCTTTGCAACAACCGCACTGCAACAGTATGCTGACAGCACTGTTGACATTTCAGACTACAAGAGGATATTGCTGCTGGCACTAGCATGATGAAGCACATGAAGTTGATACAAGGATTGACTATGCTGGTACAAGCACTTACAGCAGCTCCATTCATGTTTGTATATGGTTAGTTTGATATTTATGATCTTTTCTTTTTGTTTTATATGTGACAGTATTAGCATTTCTACTCCAAGTGGGTAATAATGAACATACTGTACTATGAATTTATGTACCTGGTAGTTATCAGTCCATGAAATTCAAAAAGCCCATATGATAATGCTTAATTGAATTTTGAAATTAGCTTCTTCATATGATGTACAATATTATAAGTCTAATATTTCTTTGATACTTATATGCAGATTGGTTCAAGGAAACTCTTGGGTCACAAACGGTCATCACACTAGTCCTACTGCTTTATGCACTGAGACTTTTGGGTTTAGCTTTAGCATGCTACTTGCAAGTAGTGTTGGCAACCATTTTTATTGAGGTCATCAATGGCCCCTGTTTTGGCTTGGGCTTTGCTGCAGTCATTGATATTGCTGCAAGTATTACACCATCTGGCACTTCAACTACAGTTCAGAGCATTGTTAATATCTGTTATGGAACGTTTGGTAAGACAGCTTCTTAGCAGTATACATGTATAACTATTCACTCCTGAAAAACTTGCTGTCACAATTGTATATGCAAAAGATATTAAAAGAGGCAGAAAACTTATGATCAAAATGAGTTTGACACAGATCAGTTTGCTGATTAACTTTCTTTTGCTGCTAAGGTAAACAGCAGTTCATGGGCTATCTAGGCTACATATGACTTTTTGTCAAGAAATTATTTTGTACTTTCATTCAGTATTGATATTACTTATATATTTTTCACGCAGGGTATGCTGGTGCCAGTTTAATAGGTGGCATTTTATATGAAACTGTTGGTGGGACATGGCTATATTTCATAACAGGCATGCTGTCGGCTCTGACTTGTCTACTTTTTGTTACTCTTAAGAAATTTTTACCACTTACTCCAGGTCTGTGTAATTAAGCTATTTTTTTTTTAAATATCTTTAGCTGAAGAAGTAAAAGAACTTAAGATCTGCCCTTTAAATATGAATAGAATTGCATCATATCATTCTTTATATCATTTGATAATATAAATCTTTGCTCAGTAATGAAATAGCATCTCTTACTTTTTTCCAGTAAATGATGATCATGAAGAACCTAAAGAACCGACAGTAAAATTGTCAAACCATAGCGATGAATTCAGTATAGCCTTGAAAGATATTGGCACAAAATCAGAAAGAAAAAGCCTTTTAAGGAAGTCATCAAAAGAAGAAACAAGCATAGACACCAAATTAAATAACGGCATAGTATGTACATGAAGCCTTCTCATATAAATTAGATGTCACATTGGATAACCATGAATTATGTATTATCCACCAAAACAAACCTACCTACGAGAAGAGTAGTAACTCAATTTCGATGTCAGGTACGATATCATAGACGATAAATACAGTTATATATACAAATTGTGTTATTCGACAATGGTTCCAGAAAGAATATGAAAAATTACATGGAATACTATATTTCTGGTTTCAGCCTTGATATTTCTCACACTTACATATACCTGGCCCCATTCCCCTTGTAATGGGGGTGGCCAAGCAAGAGACAAGCATTCACCACAAGCCACGCATACCTTAACTATTCCTCTTAGATCCTTGGGGATAATGGGTTGCCACATTCCCCCCACCACCCTGCTTGGGTCACCCACAAGGTAGGCGGGTAAGGGTATTGTACATGAGGTCTGACAGCCGCAGCTGGTTTACCTCCACTGCTTCATCACATGGCAGCTCCCCTCACACACGTTCATCACAGTTCACTGTGCTAAGGTACGAGAAATCACTTTGGCCCGTTTCACCTGTACATAATCTTCCTCCACTCATATCGTATCTCTTGCATGCTCTCTTCCCTGCTCCACTGACATTCCACATGCATCCAATTACCTTTTCACGCCATCCATTCACCTCATTCTAGGTCTTCCTCTTGACTTATTTCTAACCACTTCTGCACTCCACACTCTTTCTGTTATCCTTTACTCACTCATCCTTTCCTTGTGTTCAAACCAACTCAACACTCTCTGCTCTAAACTATCCGACAGCCTTCGTTCAACACCCATTCTCTGCCTGATCTCATTTCTCACTCTTATTTCTTCTAGACACACCAATCATACTTCTCAAACACCTCATCTCCATTACATTCATAATTGGAATTCGCTAAGTGAGGAGGTAGTTAATGCTATCTCAATCCATAGTTTTAAGGACAGGTATGATAAGTATCACTAAGTATAAAATGGAACCGATGAGGAGACGGGAAGATACGAGCTTTGGGCTCTTTCCCGTAAACACAATTAGGTAATTACAATTAGGTAATTACAGTATCTTTATATTTTTTCATCCTCTATTGCATACATTCCAAGTCTCTGCTCCATACCTTGCTGTCGGCACAATCACACACTTCCTTCTCTTTACATTCATTCCCAAATACCTATTCCTCATCACACTTTTCAACCTACGTACACAATTACTCGCTTTATTCACTCTATGACTTAAGCCACATCCACTTGTCTGATCCTTGATTCATGTGATCCCAAATACTTAAAACTTTCAACTTCTTCAAGCAACTCCACATTCACTCCTACATTCAATTTACCAACATTATCACTCCTCGTGCATCATGATTTTCTTTTACCAATATTCACCCACATCTTCCTTCTTTTACACACCCTAACAAACTTAGTCACCAAATAATTTAATTCATTCTCAGTATCAGCCAACAGTGCTGTGTCATCTGCGAATAGCAATTGATTCAATTTCCACAACCTTCCATCCTCACCCACTAATTCCAAGCCTCTGTCTAAAACTTTTTTATTTACTTCCCTTACCACTCCGTTCATATACACATTAAACAACCATGCTCTACAATTCATGTAAAAACTCTTCACCGTATTCAGCAAACATACACTTATTCCATACAGTCATAACATACTCCACAACGCCTCTCTATCTACCCTGATATGCTTTCTCTAAATCCATAAATGCTCAAAAAGTGTTCATACCTTTCTCTAAGAACTTCTCACACACCTGTCTTACCAGGTAAAGAACAGGTTTTAAAGCTAAAGAAAGTGGATGGAGGCATTACTGAGATGAATGAAGAGATCTGCGAAGAATTGAACGAAGAGTTTCAGTCAGTATTTACAGTAGAAAATACCCTATCACCTCAGAGTGTAGAGATAGGGTCTCATGGGCATGTATTAGGGAGCATCATTTTTTCATAGTAGAGTATTTCAGGAAGACCTAAATAGTCTGCTTGAGTGGTTAGAAAATTGGCTAATGAAGTTCAATACTTCTAAATGTAAGGTAATGAGAATGGGTACAAGTGCAAGAAGACCCAAGCGTATCCAATCAATGGCAGGAGCAGAACTTCAGGAGACAGAGACTGAGAGAGATCTAGGAGTACAGTAAACATACTGGCAGATTTATCTCCAGAAATGCCTAGAAATGGCGTAGTAAGGGCAGCATATGCTTTCTTAGCAAATGTAAGGGTAGCTTTCAGGTACATAGACAAGGGCTTGATCAGAAATATTTATGTAACCTATGTGAGGCCAAATCTTGAATATACAGGCCCCTTTTGGAATCCACACTTGAAAAGGCACGCAACTAAGTTTTAAAAGCTCAAAGACATGCCATGAAACTGATGCCAGTAATATACAATCTCAGTTATGACGAGAGGCTGAGGGAATTAGACTTACCCTCACTGGAGGCTAGAAGAATGAGGGGGAATATGGTGACTGTTTTTAAATTCCCTCATGGTTATGATAAAGTGGATAGGGATCGATATTTTGATATGGCTGGCACTAGAACTAGAGGTCATAATTTGAAGTTTCGTAAGAAAACTTCTTTGCAGGATGTAATGAAGTACTTTTTTAGTGTAAGAGTAGTTGATAGTTGGAATTGGCTAAGCAAGGAGGTAATTGATGCAAACTCAATCCATATTTTTAAGGACAAATATGATAAGTATCACTAAGTACAAAATGGAACTGACCAGGAGACCGAAGTTACGAGCTTGGGGCTCTTTCTCGTAAGCACAACTAGGCAATTACAAACATCTGGTCCACACCTCCTCTTCCTCTCCTGAACCCACACTGTTCTTCCCCACTCAATCTCTCAGTACCTTTCCTAATTCTCTCAATTAACATTTTACCATGTACCTTACCAATTAAACTCAACAAGCTAATTCCTCTAAAACTGCTACACTCATACTTATATCCTTTCCTTTATAACGTGGAGCTACATATGCATTCCTCCAATCAATTGGGACCCTCCATTTCCGAAAACATACATTCAACAACCTAACTGTCCATTTCACTAATGCTTTCCCATCTTTTGACAAGCATTCTACATGGCCCCAATCGATCCCTGCTTTACCTGCTTTTATTGCTTTCAATATCAAATGTATCTCCTCTTTTGATATTCCTCTGTCGTTCTCATCATCCAACATTGGCATTCTCCATTCATTTCCCACACCCAAAATCTCTGCCTCTCTATCGTCTTCCTCATTTAGCAGTTCCTTGAAATACTCAGCCCACTCTCTCTCTCTCTCTCTCTCTCTCTCTCTCCTCTCTCTCTCTCTCTCTCTCTCTCTCTCTCTCTCTCTCTCTCTCTCTCTCTCTCTCTCTCCTCTCTCTCTCTCTCCTCTCTCTCTCTCTCTCTCTCTCACCTTTATTTCTTCTACGAGCAAGTGCCCATCTGCTCTTTTCACCCTCTCCTCCCAACCAGACTCACCTTTCCACAATCTTATCACTTTCTTCCAAAACATCTTTTTATTCCTCTTAAAATTTTCAGTCAAGTTCCTGCTCTACATTACATCCGCTTCTCTCTGCCTCCCTCACCACATGCTTCACTAACCTTCTCTTTGCAGTATACCTTCCATATGCCTCAACATTACCTATCTGCAACCATACCTCAAATGCCTGTTTCCTTTCAGCCACTATTGCACTTACCTCCTCATTCCACCATTCATCACCTTTCCCTCTACTTCCACCTGTTACTATCCTTCCACACACTGCCTCTGCACACTTTATAACTTCCTCTTTGAAACAACTCCATTCTTCCTCCATTTCCTCCTCCACTTTCTTTTTCACTACATTCCAAAGACTAACCTTATACTCATCGTCTTTCTCTTTATTATCTAGTTCACTTACTTTAGCACCTATCTTCCTCTCTTGCTTCTCCTCTTTCTCCACTTTTCTCCCACTCTCACTTTGCTTTCCACAAAATAATGATCAGATATTCCACCACTAGCTCCTCTCAGTACATTCACTTCCAATACTCTTGCAATCACCCTCTAGTCCACTACCACATTATCCATCAATGCTCTGTCCTCTATTCCATTATCAACTCTGACCCATGTATGCTTGTGCACATCCTTCTTTTTAGATACAGTATTAACAATCAACATTCTCTCATTACACAATTCTATCATTTGACATCACATTTATAAGCTTTGCACACATCACATTATATTGAAGAAAACAATGTATTTCTTACAGGATTTTATTGTAGACTTGTTTACAAGTATAAAGCAATCTAAAAATAAAAATAAGTCTCAAGCATTTATAACTCTAGATATCAATGTGAACGATGTTATGTCTAAAGTTGCACAGTGTTTGTGAGAGTGTTATATCCCATGTAGTGTGTAAGTTTGTAATCCGTTATCTAAGTTATACTTCTTAACCTTACTTACCTTACCTAAATCTATACATAGCATATAATCTCCTAATTATTAAGCATGATAATTGCCACATCCTAAGAATTAAATAAAACCTAATAATTCTTATTAGTCCAAAGCCTCTGTGGGACATGTTTGATTATGCTGTAGTTGTTAAGTATGCTTGCAAGTCTAGGAATATAAAACATACCAGTCAAAATTTTGACCAGGAAAAATCTACATTGTGGGTTGTCAGAACCTCTAAGGATTTCCTATATTTCAGGTTCAATTCCTAGACTTCTATCGGTAGGTGTAATGCAAACCTTTCTTTCATTACTTGCTTACACAAGCTATGCCAATATAATAATGGTACACTCGACTTATTAACCATAGGATTTGTTCTGTAATCCGAATGGTGAAACAACCAATAATGCAAATATAATGAGCATAATACTGCTGTTTAAATCACTCTGTAGGCAACCAGTGCCACATTTTTAGTTTTAAAATGTACATTCTTACATTAATTTTGCCATCACATCTATAAGTTTTGCATACATCACCTTACACTGAAGAAAATAATGGCCAGGGAAGTAGTGAGACATCTTTGTAAGAAAAATTAAGCTATTATAATTCTCTCCCATTAACTACACATCTGACTCTGAATTAGAGCTTTATATGCTATATCGGAAACTCACTGGCAAGCTACCAAGAGAAAGACCTTAGTATAGGTTCATTCTTTAGTAAAGTCATTATACTCATCTTCTAAAACACGAATGAATTTGTAAAAAAAAAGGAAGACAAAATATTTTATCATATTGGCACCATATTTACCACACGAATATACAACAGGGATAAAGTCATCTGATTTGTATCTTTCATCAGGGAAAGTATGTTCTGTGCATGCAACTTTTTCCTTGCAGTGTGTTGATACATTGTGTGTGTAACGTCTTGTATTGGGCTCAATTCCCCATTAAGAGTAGTATGATACATTTTGACAAATAAAAATTCATGTCAATAGTTCCTATTATTTTTTCTATCGGGCATCCAATGTTAAGGTAATTTAAAATAAAGCTGTTTTCCAGTGCAATAAACCTTATTTCCTTGATCTTATCATCTGCTGTAGGGTAGCTTCTATCAAAGCAAATTTATATAATCGGTAATTTTACCAACGGGGTCACACATGATATCTTTAAGTACATGTATTGAATTTATTTCAAGTTTCTGATATGCATCACATATATGTGTACTAAAAACTTCAGCAGGCAATTTATACTCTTTTAAAAAATGCAGAGATGAGCTTAGTGATACATACCAGTTCATATTTAATAATAATAATAATAAATTATAATAATGGTAGAATATGAAATCATGACAAAATAGCAAGTTAAGTTTTTCTGAAACAATACAAAACTTTACAATTATTCCAAGCAAGATTACTCTCTTGCACGGACGAGGCGCGATCCGTCGACCTCGCGAATGCAAGGCCAGCTCGTTACCACTTTACTAGCCAGGAAGCTATATGACAGCTCGGAATTAAAAGTAGCTCTTAGAAAGACTTGGAATCTCAGAGATTGAAGACAAAAATCTACGTATTTTATGCGTCTGCATAGTTGCATATAACATTATTTTGTAAAATTTATGATCCATAATATTATAGTATTTCTTATCCACATTTTCCGAACTTTTTACTAACTGCTTTCCTATCTCCATTGCAATATGAGAATGTGAATATTCTCAGCTTTTCTGTAATGTGGCATAATCACTTATATTTCTCATATAATACTAGATAAGATCTACAAGTCATCGTGAAAAGCCGATTTTGTAATAGTTGACAGATCCACGAGTCATCGTGAGAAGTCGAGTCGATGCAAGGGTCTCCTAATTACTAATTTGGTTGTTTTTATATTAACATTCTTTAAAGAGTGAGAATGTGAGGCTTTGACCAGATTTCTTAAACAGTGTAAACGTAGGATACCATATTGTCAGTTAGCTAGACACACACAAATGGTTTTCATAAACGCATCTGACACGGTTCTGTGTATGGAGTACGGGACCCTAGCCATACACAGAACCGCGTCAGATACGTTTATGAAATCCATTTGTGTGTGTCTAGCTAACTAACAATATGGTATCCTAGGTTTACACTGTTTAAGAAATTGGGCCTTTATCTTAAATCACGACTTTCACCAATACTATAGCCTTAATTGATATTAATACACCATATTTTGCTACGAGTTACGAATAAATAATATATTACATTTATTTTACTAGTAAATTGATACGTATAAAGCCCCTCCTAGACCAAAACGCTATTTTTTCTCTAAATATTTTGGACCATGTAGAATCTCATTTTTTTTTAAGAGAGGGCGTGTTTTAATTTACATATGAATAATGCATCTGATGTTCGTCACATTGCTTCTTATGATATAATTGAATGGTTAAATTCCAAAGTCAGTCAAAAAAAAAAGAAGAAGAAAAAAAACAGGAACCCAAGTGGTGCTATAACTACGTGATCGACCCCAACAACAAACCGTCAGTCAAGCATTGCAGGCAGTCACCATTCAGATAACCTAAGATAAATATATACTGTTGAGGTAATTAGTGTTTTATGGAAACAGATTTATTACTACAGACAAAAACCTAACCTAATGTTCCAATTATGGACTTAGTATTGTTAGCCATGATAATTGCAATGGTATTGTTGGGTGTTTAGTAATGAACCCGTAACCTGTGATATTTAATCTACATTTGTCGATTTATTTGTGTTGTCAGCCAGTGTTAATGAAATTCAGCCGGTGGTTGTGCTGATATTCTTGGTTTGAACGAACTTTAGTTGTGTTTATTTGATTTTAGGCTTTCACTTTTTCTTTTAGCTCAGGCTGTTGTTTGATAAGTTTTAGCATGTTATGTAGATAACTTCTAAGTCTTCTTAATTTACTGCTCTTACTCCATATTCGAATTTGAAGATAATTTTGTTATTCAAATGGAAACGAACAGTAAAGAACCACCAATTTGCAGTTGCAGCCTAACCTAACCTATACCATCATAACATTATGGGCATATTAGGGTACTGTTGTTTTGTATTTCTTAATGGTTAATTTTTATTCATGTTAATCTATAAGTTCCTCATAGTCATTACTTTTGTGCTGATGTATGTAAATAATGCAGTAAGAGGATCTGATATGAAATGTTAAAATAAAATCGTGTTTTTTATAAACAAAATCTTCAAACATCTCACGATTATTTCACATATGATACTAATATGTTTTTATTGTACTTTATTGAAATAGATTATGATCAAATATTTGTTAAAACAAATTGAAATGATTTTAGTATTATGTTCCACTAATATTCCAGTGTTTGATATGACAAATTGTACAGCTTTCCATTGCTTATTCCAGGTATCATCATGGTGCCCGTAACAATTGAAGTACCATCTGGATATGGGTACTGCATTCTTGTTGCCGTTTCTTCCATGACCATGGTGGTTTGGAAGGCAATGATGGTTTGTATGTTATAGTACTGTAATATTATAATTTAATAATTATACTGTATCAGATGAATATTGTGAATAGCAGTAAAAAATCAAGATTGTCATGTATGTTTGGATCATATTGTATGAACCTTGTGTTTTGATAATTCTTGGACTAGGCCATAAGCCAGAGAATACAAGAACGATTGGTTAGAGTGACTGCAAAGCTAGTTAGATATAGACTACATATATTGTGTATGTTTCTTAGCATATAGAGTACTGTGCTGCAAACTTGTACCAAGATATATATATATATATATATATATATATATATATATATATATATATATATATATATATATATATATATATATATATATATATATATATACACAGTATATATAAAAAAGCCGACATAATCTCTAACATTATAATAAGATATTGCTTTTAATGGTACACAACCATATTTTTTGCAATAAATCGTATGATGAGAGTATGCACTTCTACTTTTTAGAAAACCTTGGTTTTGAATTTCTTGAAAGAGATTGCGATAGAGGATATATGAAGACCATTTTATCCTTACATTGTATTCTTGCTCTAAAAACAGGAGGTGTAAGCTTATTTTAATTTTATTGTGTATTTATTAAATTGTATTTTTCTTTAATACTCCTTTACTGAATTGTTCATCATTTTAGGTTGGAGGTATGCGCAAGAAGCACAAGATATTTTACCCAATTATGTACCATCCTACAAATGATCTCTTTAACTGCTACCAGAGAGCTCATCAAAACACGTAGGTGACGGTAGAAAATTTATATAATTTATTTTTATCGTTGTGAACCGCATGAAAGACATCCCTCCCCCTGAGAGATTTTTGGCAAGACTTCTCAAATGAGGTTCTGTGTATGGCCTTTTACACAACTAGTCAATTTGGAACATCTAATTGAAGAATTTCTGTCCCTATGTTTGTACTTTTTTTTTGCTTGTAAAACTATTTAATTTTTAATATATAGTTTATTTTTCATGTACAGGCTTGAGAATTACCCACAGTTTCTTACTCTTCTCCTCCTTGGAGGTCTTCATAGTCCTTATATTACTGCTGCGGGAGGAGCTGTGTGGTGTGTTGGGCGTATTGCATATGCTCTTGGTTATTACACTGGAGGTTAGTATGAGAACTGATTAGTAGTTGGTATGATAAAGCCCTTTTACTTCGCATTTTTTTTTTTGCAGTTGTGGTTAATATTTATGCAAAAAATTTCACATAGGCAGAAGCCAGTGAGACACAGTAAAGCAAGCTAATACACACTATTTATCATAGTGTTTTTGGCAAGGTTTAATGGTGTATGACATTACATGTAGAAATGAAACAATTCTAGAATTTCCATTGTAGTTGTGACCATACTCTGGTTATCAGTGATTGTACAGTATTTTTAAATTAAGTAAATGAAAGTGATATGAATATTTGAAGAGTACATAAATAGTCTTACCTTTTTGAAATTAATTCTTTGACTGTACAGTGTCCATCAAACCTTCCCAAAAACATTGTGATAAATAGTGTTTATTAGCTTGCTTTACTGTGTTTCACTGGCTTCTGCCTATGTGAAATTTTTTGCTTAGATATCAGCCAGGATTCACAAACCACCAATGGATATTGTAGTGTGATTTGCTGTGAATTACATCCAATTTAACTCAAGTTCACTTTATTTCAGATCCCAAAAAGCGTGTGAGAGGATCATTTGGGTACTTGGGTTTACTTGCTATGCTCTACAGTACAATTCGCTTGGCCACAGGTTTGTTAGGATGGTTTTAAAGTCATGCAATTTTATTAATACATTATACAGAGTACAATTTGGTGCATTCTTCGTTAGCAGTATTATGTAAATGGTATCCTCTTATAATCAGTCTTCACTTTATTTTTCACTTTGAAAGTAGAAGTCGTGTTTTTGTTATACGGCTTTTTATTTTGTATAGAGATTTTCATTTATCGCTACTTTGTGCCAATATATGTTGTACATACTGGAATTATATATTTAAGCTTAAAGGACTTTCAAATTAGTTCATCTATATGTAAAGGCATTTTGAATATGCCTACTTAGCATCTTAATTTACTTATAAGGCTAAAATTGTAGCAAACAGTATAATTTTCTGATGGTGATGTAATTTTAAAGTAATAAGTAAAGATTACATTATGCTAACTGATATTGCTAGTGTTTTTACTTGGAATGAACTTTTAGTTTTGTGATATTGTATAAATAAGTTAACAGCATCTATGATATGCACATAAAATATCTATTCATGTTGTATTCAAAATGAACAATTATATAACTATCCTTGTATGGAAGGCAAGACATTTTATTTGCTCATAGGATGACATAATACTTAACAGTTACATATATATGTGTGAAATTACACGTGTTGTATTTTACAACATTTGTATATTTGGGAAAAATCTTAGAATTTGGTTCGTATTCATGGAGATTCATATATTCTGGCAGGATATCTTTTTCCCATTCGCTCGATTTCCCAATTGCTCTTCTGAAATGGATAATTCGTGGAGCTTGTTATAAACAGTGCAAATATTTAGGCAAATATTTAATATCAGTCGAGTAAGGACTGGTCAGGAGATTGTGTAAATACGATTGTTTACATCATCAAGTGTTGTACAGGTGAAATGTGTACTGTTTTTGGGTGAACTGCTGAAAATTGAACCTTTTTTTTGTTGGGTCAAATTAGTGGGTGTGGAGCATGCTGAATATAGGTGTTTGTAGGTGGGGCCTGAATTGTTGTCAATGTCTACGACTAGAAGGAGTAAGAAATGACTCCTGGAGAACTATTTCTTGCTCTAGAAAAATTATGTTTTTGTGCATGCTATGGTGCATGGTGAGGTAAATGACCAGGTAACCAAAGCCCCTATCAGGTTCTCATGCCCCATTAAAGGTAGGGGTCAGTTATGGCAATTTGGCTTCCAATGCTGCTCCTCCTCTTAATTAGTTGGCCTCCTCTTTTGATCTGCAGCTCTGGAGGGGGGACCCACAATATAGACTGCTATTCTTGGTCTTGTTTTGTAGTAACAAACAACTATATTCATTGTACTACCACCAATATACAGAAAATTTGACCAATATTTTTGAATATTTATGAATAGTATTTATATATAATATAAGCAGACTACTCCCATGTATCCTAAATTTTCTGAATATCTGTATTCTGCGTAGCCTGCTATAGATGTAAATACTATAAAAGATACTTGTACATCCTTCGAATAATGAAACTACTTATTTTGGGTCTGTTGGGTATTTCCCTCAGGAATAAATAGGTTAGATGAGAAAAGAAAAAGATAAATGATATACCCTAATAGTAAGTGAAGCCATGAACTGACCTGGAGAGAAAGTTTTGCATTTTCAAAAGATGTATTCTGAATATTGGCATAACCAACTGCAATTGAAGCATCTCTTTCAAAACTGTGATCAGCTTTCCTTGTTAATCCCACCAGCTTCCCGTCACGTATGATCCCCTCATTCCCGCAAATGAATGGACACCTAGAACAATAGTTTCCAATAGTTCTCAGATCCTAAGTCAAGATTGCATAGGTATTATGTACATGATAATGCTACAGTATATAATAGAATTGCTTTTATAAAACTATATAGAATTGACAGGTTTGAAGAGTACTAAGCACTATAAAGACATCAAAATCAACAGTAAACTTACTTTGATTCAAGTATGATACGAATTTTGTTAATACCATGTGTTGCTTGATTCAGAAGAGCTCTTTTACCCGAGAAATTGCGGGGATTGTAAGTCAAACTCTCTATGGTCATCAGTCCAGCCTCTAAGGGTGTGTCATCTCCTCGAATATCTTTATGGCAAGTTGGGACACCTATATGAAATTGGCGCTTTTTATAGAATATATTTCTTGCAGCTTCTACTGTATTATGTCATAAAATTTATAATCAAGTCCTTTCTTCATATCTAAAAATAACTTGTACTTTGTTTGTTAGATGTGTAGGGACAGCTGTTACTCTTTTTTTCTCAGAGGGTGATCGATACTCTTGGTAGCAATGGCCTTGTGAAACGTTGTTCAACATGGGAGGCATTTTTACACAGGAATTCAATATATGAATTTTGGTAAAAAGAAACATAATAAGTATGTCTACCATTCTCAAGTTGGAAGATGCTTAAAGCCCGATAGCCTGCATTTCTCAATCCATATTCAGCTCCACATTCCATGAGGTAGTTATAAATGTTTAGCAGATTCTCTCTAGCTACATGAAATTCCCAGGTCTCATTGCTGTGTCTGCTCAGGCGGACAGTAGTATTTTTCAGTTCGAAGGTACTGAACGTGTTTTTGAGGACGTTCAAAGCATCAATTCCAATGTACTGCAGGATGTTATGACTGCCAAATTGTTAAATACTTGTCACTGATTAGGCAGTGTCCAGAGGTAAAATTAAGCAAAAAATAAATGCATATGTAAAACTTTACAATTATAGTTTATAATAAAGATACTTAATAATTACAGTAAGCTCATTTTTAGTAAGGTGCTCATAACTTTGTGTTGCTTATTTTTTTATGACTGTTACAATGTATGTTATTTATAAAGAATGTCGAGATGAGAAAGGATTGCACACTCCTACTGTCTGTGTTTTTAAAGCCAGCTAAGTTATAGGGAATGGAAGATAATCTGTTCCTCGTGTAGTTTTAATCCTTCATAAAAAACTACTAATAAAGGTTGAGGATGCTGAGTATATGAAAATCTGCTGCTTCCCTTCTTTCAGTTGTGCCCATTTTGCAAGCTTCAGCAGCATAGGGTATTGTATTAAAAATAAAAAAAAAAAGTGTTATTACCTGTATTACAAGTCTCACGTGAAGTTTGACAAGGTTAGACACAAAATCACTCCCTTTTCAAAACTATGCTATACATTTACAAGCGGTACAGAAACTGATACCCACCTTACAGGTCCAAGTAGGAGCAAGCTTGACAAAGAATTTGTTAAGGAGTGTAAATTGATACTTAGATTTTTATCTTGGCACACATCTCTTAGTAGTCTGCGAATGTATGGTTCTTTACCACTATCACACTGGAGGAGATAACTAGATTTACCCTCGTACTCAAATCTGATTAAAAGAAAATGGAATTATACTTATTTATTTGTTGCAACACTTTTGTAAACTTTGGCACTCTTTCTATTCTCACGGCTATAGTCCTTTATACTGTGTTTTTGACTGGAAAATATACACAACCAGGTACTGGCACCGTCGGCCATGCCCTCCCATTCATCACCTCTTTCGTGTGGACAACATTCACGGGTATGCCTGGCAAAGTTTGTCCGCTAACCGCGCTGCCCTGCGGACACCTGTTAGTCTGGACAGGCCTTAACAAGTGTAGGTGATGTCTAAATGCAGGTACGTGCTTTCCACTAAACTAAATGTTTAGCTGTAGGTACCTACACCCACCTGTTGCTTTAGGAATGAAGGCTTGTTATTTCCATGTAGTAACGAACCACTATTGTATAAATACCTTTTCAAAGGAATATACCTGTTAATGCACTACTCTCACAGTCTAAAGCAAATATATCTAATATAATATCCCTGAAGAATGCTATATTCAGTATTAACTAGGGAGGATAAAAGTGATCCTAGTTATATGGAAATCTGGACTATGGGTGAAGGTAAGATTGGGTGGTAAGGGAAAAGTAATTTTGCTCCTATATTCCCGGTTGTTGTAAAAGCATAGCAAATGAGGTTGAAAGATTTCTCTTTATTTGTTGTTTATACAGAGATTGAGTGATCATGTGCAGGTTTGATGAAGCCCCTTTTTTTTTCTTTTTTTTTTTCCAGCAATCTTGCTGGATTTAGCTATGCATATATGAAGAAAGAATTTTAACCAGATAAGTAAGAATAATGTATATGAACATCTTGTTATGCACATAACTGGGAAAGAACTAATTATGCTTTTGCTTATAACACTGAAGTATCTGGTGAATATAGGATGCCTCTAAATCATACATACATTGCTAAATATTTCTCGCAGTAACGGAACAAAATTTCAGTCGTGAAATTTTAATTGGCCAAACATCGTGTTCTTGCTTTGTTTTTGTTGGAAGGAATACATACTTTCTTCTGTATTACCCTCTTTTCATTAGTTTATTAAGTTCTTGACATGACTTTTATTTCTTAATAATTATGTGATTAGGGTATTTTGTGATCAAGATGAAATTTTAATCGTGGATAAAATTACACGTAATAAGCTTAAATAGTCAAAATAGATTCAGGGAACGAGTTCTGTACTTGTGGAGATGATAATTTTTTTACTTACTTTGAGTTGTCATCCAAGGTGAATACTGTAACATTTGCCTCAATCCCTCCTTTATCATTGAGAACTAAAGATGAGCTGATTGTTCTTCTGTTCCTATTAATATTGTCCATAAACAGCCAATCTATTGCACCCTCAGCATCACGTCCACTTAGGGAAATTTTACCGACTGATGATTGATTAATTATGGCAGCTTTTTCTCTAATAGCCAAATACTCGTCTTTGATCTGCAAATATGAAGGATCCTCAATATGTACAAGGTTACACTAGGTAGCAACTATGGAAATCAAGGAAACTTCTTAGTCAACCTTTTTCCCTTAAGAAATAAATGAAAATTAGTTTGCATTTCTGTTTCTATCCCCAACAGAACGAAACTGGCTATGTAATACGGTATATGAAAGGTAATATATTCAGTCATAAACCTGCTCATAATACGATGGCATATCAAATGTATGTCCTTGCTTTAGAATGTCTCGATACAAATAATTTTCATGACGCTCATTTCCAAATGCTCCATTCCAGTCATAAGGAAGCAGGGGTGCTGGTGTATTTGCAGTGAAGAATGCAGGACGTTCCCATCCAAAAGACTCCTCCCAAAAACACCCAGAATTTGTTAGTGTCTGCAAAAGAAGAAAAGAATTACTATCTAATAAATTTTCTGTTGCTGTTGCATGTGTCCTTGAGGTGAATTAGACAAAATTTAATATTTAAGAGGTGTACGAGTGATTATGGGAAATTTTTGTAACCTCGGCTTTTATCATTGTACTATAATCTATTTTTGTAACTTTCCCTTTCAAGTGCTTGGTGCCTTGATGTGACCAAATTCTTTTTCTCGAAAGCAGGCTTGCCAGTATTTACAGGGATACTTTTTTTTATGATTGCGATGCTGGAACAACAAAGAAAATTGCCAATGGGATTGTAATAAATGCCCTCTGAAAATCTAAGAATGTGCAATCTCCTGCCATTTTATTCTTGTAAGTTTTGGCTTACCTCATCATATAATATTGAAGTTTTTTTAGCTTAGACCTGGTTTCTTTGAAGACATGTCGTCTCACTGCCAAGTTGAAGGACTAAATGTGAAGAGAAATGTGTATTGGTATATTCTCAAAAACTTTGCAAAGTATGCTGGTCAGTGAGACAGAGCTGTATATCTCCTTCCCTTGTTGAAGATAGGTACCATGTTTGCTTGTTTCCAGCAACTTAGAATCTCCCCATAATCCAATAACTTCTTAAATATGATGCACATCACTACTGATATTGTTTCAGCACACTACATAACGCAATAAATCATCATGCCCCAGAGCATTATGATCATCTTACTCTTATCAATGCTTGCATACCTCTGTAGTTGAAAAGACGATATTCTCCAATTCAGGCCCATGATCTTTCGGCTCGGCTTAGAGGGTGGGGTATTTTCTCCTGTAAATAGTGACTGAAATTCCTTGTTCAATTTTTCACTGATGTCTTCATCAGTCTCAGTAATGCTTCCAGCTGCCCTCTCCAACTTTAAAATTTGTTCTGTGACCTTTAATTTCTCTCTGACAAAGCTGTGGAAGAGTTTGGGATTTTCCTTAACCTTCCTGGCACTGTACATCTCATAAGTTCTCTCCACCTCTTTTCTTTTACTTGAGTAATTATTTATTGCTCGTTTTTAATTTTGCAAGCATTTTCTCTTTTTCTCCTCATACCAATCCCAGCTTTTGTCTCTCTATTCCTTTGTCCTCTTACACTCCATACTGAACCACTTCTCTTTGTTGATGTTATACAGCAGCTAACTATATTCTCATATTCCTAACAAAAGATTTCATACATTTCCTGTATTGGTTTGTTGCTCAATACATGCAAAATGGGCTTAAACTTTCTTATAATTTCCCTTGGCTAGTTCTTCTTCATAGTCTTCTCAGTTATTCTACTCTCAGTAAGAACATCTTCGATTATATCCTTTATCAACAACACACAGTGGTCACTTTTCCCAATCAGTGGCTCATTCTCAATTTTACCAGTATCCAAACCAATAATTGTGAATACTATGTCGAGCAGTAATGGCTCATCTCCTGCCCTGGCCCTTATTAGTTTCAGTATACAGTATATTGGAAAAGAAATATCCTTGTATACAATTCAGGAATCTTGCCCCATGAGAATCGTCACTGAGGGTTAAGACTATTCCAGTCTATAATATATATACTACACTTTCTCTCCTGTCCGAAGTGTACAGCTGAATTTATGAAGTTAAGTTTACACATATAACTTTTGCTGATTCCTTGGGGGGTCATATACTACAGCTATTTTCATGCTCTCTTAACCCATATTGTTCCTAGCAACAACAAAAATCCTTGAACTCACTCCCTGTAGCAAAGTTCACTTCTTCAACATGGAACCTTTCACTAATAAGCAATGCTATCCCTCCACCAGTATTCAGTATTCACAGATCTCTCAACCCTGATTATTTTGGAACCTTTAGAAAAAACTGCTGTGTATCCTATCCTCTAATTCTACTGCCTTACCATCTACCTCATCATCATTTGTGCATAATAACCTTAATGAGGCTATATCTTCTGGTTTTCTAAGATTTTGCTTATTACCTCTATCCCAAATCTTCACCATAAAAGAGAAGCTCCAGACATGACATTACTGTTGTAGAGAAACATAATAAAGATATTACCTCAAAAAGAGGATCAGTTATCATAGATCGACTAGCCAATGGCTGATTATTGGGAAACACAATGGCGTAATTGCTGGTATAGGCTTCATGGCTACGTTCCTTGCACCATGTTCTCCAGCCTTGAGCAGATTTTGGAAATCTTCTGTTCATAAAATAAAAGATAAATGTTATCATTAGCTTTAATGATTAGGACTCGGTTATGAATGTTAAATGCTTTAAAGTACTAATGACAGCTAAAGAAATTAGCTCTGTTTGCACATCTTTATATATATATATATATATATATATATATATATATATATATATATATATATATATATATATATGAGTGAGTGAGTGAGTGAGTGAGTGAGTGAGTGAGTGAGTGAGTGAGTGAGTGAGTGAGTGAGTGAGTGAGTGAGTGAGTGAGTGAGTGAGTGAGTGAGTGAGTGAGTGAGTGAGTGAGTGAGTGAGTGAGTGAGTGAGTGAGTGAGTGAGTGAGTGAGTGAGTGAGTGAGTGAGTGAGTGAATGAATGAATGAATGAATGAATGAATGAATGAATGAATGAATGAATGAATGAATGAATGAATGAATGAATGAATGAATGAATGAATGAATGAATGAATGAATGAATGAATGAATGAATGAATGAATGAATAAATAAATAAATAAATAAATAAATAAATAAATAAATAAATAAATAAATAAATAAATAAATAAATAAATAAATAAATAAATAAATAAATAAATAAATAAATAAATAAATAAATAAATAAATAAATAAATAAATAAATAAATAAATAAATAAATAAATAAATAAATAAATAAATAAATAAATAAATAAATAAATAAATATATATATATATATATATATATATATATATATATATATATATATATATATATATATATATATATATATATATATATATATATATATATATATATATATATATATATATATATATATATATATATATATATATATATATATATATATATATATATATATATATATATATATATATATATATATATATATATATATATGGGATAAATCCGACCGGCAGCTAGATAAGGAAAGCCCAAAACAGTGTAACAAAGAAGCAAAGAAAGATGTAGCAAGAGCGCAGGCACTGGCATTGCATGAGGTAAGTGAAGGATTGGAAACATTTGAAGAGAAAGTAAAATATTCAGAATTGCAATGAGTGGTCAGAAAAGTGGCTAAATGTAAGGTAATGAGAATGGGTACAAGTGCAAGAAGGCCCAAGCTTGACTACTCGGTGGCTGGAGTACAACTTCAAGAGACAGAAAATGAGAGAGATCTAGGAGTAAACATACTGGCAGATTTGTCTCCAGAAATACATAAAAATGGCGTAGTAAGGGCAGCATATGCATTCTTATCAAATGTAAGGGTAGCCTTCAGGCACATGGACAAGGAAATGTTCAGAAATATTTATGTAACCTATGTGAGGCCAAAACTCGAATATGCAGCCCCCTTTTGGAATCCGCACTTGCAAAAGCACATAGCTAAGTTTGAAAAAGTTCAAAGACATGCCACGAAACTGGTGCCAGAAATACGCAATCTCAGTTATGATGAAAGGCTGAGGGAATTAGACTTACCATCACTCGAAGCTAGAAGAGTGAGGGGGGATATGGTGACAGTCTTTAAATTCCTTCATGGTTATGATAGAGTGGATAGGGATCGATATTTTGATATGGCTGGCTCTAGAACTAGAGGTCATAGTTTGAAGCTTCGTAAGAAAACTTCTTTGCAGGATGTAAGGAAATACTTTTTCAGTGTAAGAGTAGTTGATAATTGGAATTGGCTAAGCGAGGAGGTAGTTAATGCTATCTCAATCCATAGTTTTAAGGACAGGTATGATAAGTATGACTAAGTGTAAAATGGAACCGATGAGGAGACGGGAAGATACGAGCTTTGGGCTCTTTCCCGTAAACACAATTAGGTAATCACATATGGTATAGTTATATGTGACCAAGAAAAGGCTACGTATAGGTGGAAAAGGTATTTTTAAGAACTTGAATTAACAAAACCCAAGGACAGTCTTTGAGGATGGTGTTCTAAACCAACATCTGACATCAGCAGGGTAAGGTAGTAGTAGCTTTATGAAAAAGGAAAAATGACAATTCAACAGGATATGATGAAGCACCATTAAAAGTGTGGAAGTGCCTTAGGGAAGAGGGAATTTACATGCTACTGGACCTGATGCAGAAAATAGGCTATCAGAAAAGAGTCCCTGATGATTGGAGAGAAAGCTTTATGGTACCTATATGTAAGTGAAAGGGTGACATCCAAGACTGCACCAAATACAGGGGAATAAAACTAATGTCTCTCACACTGAAGTTCTGGGAAAAAATCACGGATAAATGGATTAGAGAAGTAATATTTGTAGGGGAGGAACAGTATGGTTTTATGCCAGGTCAGGGAGCAATGGATGCAGTGTTTGCTCTTAGGCAGCTGTGAAAAAAAACATAAGGAAATGCAGAAGGGTGTCCTCACAATGTTTATAGACCTGGAGAAGGCATATGATAGAGCTCCAAAGCAACAGAATGGAGGTGTAAGAGAGAAAGGATATCAAAAATGTATTTTAGGACTGTCCGAGATATGTATGTGGGACCGAGAACACTGGATAGGAGCAGCGATGGCCTCATGGAAATAATACCAGCTGAGCTGGTCTGTATCAGGGATCTGCTTCATGCAATTACCTTTGACGTGATTGTTAGTGAAGTAAAAGTCCAAACCCCCGATGCATGATGTTTGCTAATGATATTGTTCTGTGCGGCACCAGTGGAGAGTTGTTGGAGTTTAAACTAGAATAGTGGAGGAAGGCTATGGAAGACAAAGGGCTTAAGATCAGTAGAAAGAAAACAGAATACTTGCGGTTTAATGAGGATCAAGACTATGAAATTACCCTTCAGGGAACGAAACTGAAAAGGGGGGAAAAGTTTAAGTACTTCGGTTCAACAGTGGCGGATGATGGAGATTTAGATGTAGAGATAACACACAGAGTGCAGGCTGAATGAATTAGTTGGAGGAAGCTGTTAGGAGTTCTCTGTGATCATAGGATCAATGTAAAGGTGAAGGGAAAAGGTAATAAGAAATGATGTATGGAGCGGAAACATAGCAAGTGAAAAAAGTGCAAGCGAGGAAGTTGGAGGTGGCAGAAATGAAAATGCTTAGCTCAATGTGTGGAGTAACCAAAACTGATATGATCAGGAATGAAAATATAAGAGGGACCACGAAAGTAATAGATATATCGAAGAGAATGCAGGAAAGAAATCGTAATGATGATAATCTTTTTCCATGTGATGAGAAGTGATGAGGCATATGTGGGGAAGAAAGTTATGGGAATGAAAGTACAGGGAAAGAGAAGAGAGGAAGGCCGAAGCGGAGATGGATGAATAACAATTAACAGGATTTGACGGAGAAACAGCTGTCAGAAGATTTCGTAAATGGAGGAAAGCTGCCAGAAACATCGACCCCCCACAAGAGTGGGATAAGATGCAGAGAAAAAAAGAAGTAGTAATATATATATATATATATATATATATATATATATATATATATATATATATATATATATATATATATATATATATATATATATATATATATATATATATATATATTATATATATATATATATATAAGTTAAAGTATTTTAAGGATAGCTTACTTTTTGTAATAATTACCTGCAGTCATAGGCAGCCATATCAATAGAGGATCTTCCATAAACTATCCAGTGCGCAAGTTGTTCCGAACAGCCACCAGATAGCATCATTCCCGAACTGTTGAACCCACATCCATGGAACAAACCTCTTATATCCCAGTCCTCTCCTGTTGGAAAATATTTAGACTTAGTCAAATACAATAAAGATATACTATGGTGCTTAATTCAAATGTAGATAGTGAAGTGAAAGTTCATACAATGAATAAGGAGGTTAGTAAAGGCATACACTCAGGGTAACGATTACATCTGCCAAAAATAAGTCCTTCGTAAGAAGGCAACCGTCCTAGCGCTTAGTAGAAAAGGGAGTTCGTGACGTAAAACCGAATCCTGTTCTAAATGACAGTGATATTAATCTGAAATTTGATATATGCTCTGCTGTATGGTCGAGGGTTCGCGCCCCGACACGGTCTGTAATTACCTAATTGTGTTTACGGGAAAGAGCCCAAAGCTAGTATCTTCCCGTCTCCTGATCGGTTCCATTTTGTACTTAGCGATACTTTAGCAAGGGCATGCACTCAGGGTAACGATTACATCTTCCAAAACAAGTCCTTCGCAAAAAGGCAACCGTCCTAGCCCTTGGTAGAAAAGGGAGTCCGTGACGTAAAACGCACTATTGTATGAAAAAAATGTGCTTGAAAAGTAAGACAACAGAATCAAAAGTGCGGTGAACTCTTGTCAAATCATAACAATAAACTTCGTTAAGGATAAAAATTAGTGCTTAATGGAACACGGTACTAAATGCAATGTCAGTTGTCACAAAACCTCTATCTGCAGCAGGAAAAATGTGAACTTTACAAGATATAATGCTGAATCATTAAAAAATAATAAAAAGTAGAAAGAATATAAACAATAATGAAAACAAAGGAAAATGGCATACCAAATAAAAAAAAAAAAGGAACTTGCCAATAAGTGGTTTTCTATCTGGTGTAAAAGCTTCAGGTCCACAGAGTTCTGTTTTGATTCCTGTCTCTGCCAACTTAGGAACCCTGTGAATTGCACCCTCAATTATTTCAACGAAGTCGTCTAGGCAAAAATTGAATAACCCAAAGGCGAAGTCTCTATCTACCTTGTAAAAATGAAGGGAATTTTATATCAATATTATGAAACAATATAGTTTAAGTAAATATGTACTTGTTACTAAAATTGCTCAAAATTTTATAGTAGACTATAATTTTTTTTTGTAAATATGTACTTGTTACTAAAATTGTTCAAAATCTTATAATAGACATAGTTTTTTTTTTTATTTTTATTTTGGTAAATATGTACTTGTTACTAAAATTCCATTTTTTTTAAAATATGTACTTGTCACTAAAATTGTTCAAAATCTTATAGTAGACATAATCAGTTTTTTTTTTTAAATATGTACTTGTTACTAAAATTGCTCAAAATCCTATAGTAGACATAATCAGGTTTTTTTTTATTTCTTTTTAAATTTTATTTTATTTATTTATTTTTTTAAAGAATTTCAATCAACCTTGCATGTTGGAGCATTTAGCTCATATCCTCCAATAATCAGGGATTCTCCTTGAACTCGGAGGCACATGTTGGCATCATGGTCACGTACATTTGGCATATGGCGAATTCCGGGTATTGGTTCCATTACTACAATGCAGTGCTCCATTCCCACCATAGGTAAACCTTTACTTATACCGAATAGGTTTAAATTATCCTCACTCCATACTCCTTAAATTATATACAGATAAAAAGGATTTTTTTTTTAAGTGCTGTTAAAACGAACACAATAAATAGTCCTTTTTTAAATTACATTAATATATTTTTGCATACATTTTTGGGTGGACTTCATTATGCATAATATGGAATGCTTACCTGTGCAATTTACAACTGCTTGTGTACTAATTGAACCAAAATTAGTAATAGCTTTCTTCACCTTATGTCCACCAAATTGGTTCTCTTCTATTTCAAGTCCAGTAACTTCCACACCTTCGCATATCTTTAAAAGCAAAACTGTTATTTTCTGTCATGGAAATTATAAAATGTATGTACATATGTTTTTGATATATGTACCTTTGTTTTTAATATACTAAGAAACAATCTTCCTGATTGCTTGTATAATTTTTCTACAGTAAGCTCAGTTACCGGGTTAACTACCCGTCAAGGGGAAGATTTATTAGTACGAAGGTCTAAAACTGATATTGGCTCAAGAGATATAAACATTCGTGGACCTCATTTATATAATCAGCTTCCCAGAGAACTAAAAAATGCTGGTTCAGTGTATACTTTTAAATATAATCTTAAGAAGTTACTCTTAAAGGAAGATTTTACTTGTAAATTTTAATAGTACACCCATATTTGAAAACCCAATGTACGTTGGAAATAAAGTCTTATTATTATTATTATTATTATTATTATTATTATTCTCAGTGTGTGTGTTTTTTTCTTAAATTGCAGAGCACTGATATATACATGAAATGATACTGAACGTTGGCTAGTGCCATAAGAGAGGTGATATACAGTATTATAAAGAGTGTCACGTTTGAACATTTGTACATTAGAAAAGTATGGACCACTTTATACCGCATTATGAAGAGAGTGAGAATGTATAAGTTTTACGATAATAACATGATATATATTCAAAAAAATCTAATGACCCTTATAAAAACTTCAAAAATTCACCTTGGCTCCCATTTTTTGGGCATCTTGTGTGAGTTTATAACAAAGCATGGATGGATCAAGTACTCCATCTCCAGGACTGTGCAAGGCTCCAACAACATCTTCAACATTCATAAGAGGATACAAGTCCTTAACTTCATGTGGAGAGAGCAGCTGGCATTCAACACCAGATGCTTGACCAATGGTATATAGGCGAGCGTACTCTTCTAGTCTCAGCTGTATAAAGTATAAGTACATTTGCTTGCTATTATAATATGTTTGGAAGGAAAAATATAATAAAGGACCTCTCTGAAACAAATATATTACTAACGATATTAATCTCTGATACAAAGTAGGATGTGTCATCTTATTTTTTTTCATATTGATACAAGTGGTAATCTCTTTATTTCTAGGATAATGGTATTTATCTACATTGAGTTTATGATGAACTTAGTTTATGATGGAAAATAAAGTCTGTAGAATCTAAGTGTAACTAGAAGTTATAAACTCTTTAAGCAACTTAACAAGAGTACTTTCAGTGTCTTTATTTATATTTAACATTTACAAAGATAATAAAAATATATTTAAGTTTCGATTTTTGTGTGAAAATGCTCTGTTATGTACAGTTCCATGTAGTCAGTCATACTTATTCCTAACATAGAAATTCGGAAATGAACGCTTTAAAATCGTCTGGATGAATTTGTTTCATCAACTGATACTGGATATTGCAGAGGGATAAATCTCTCTCTCTGCGTGCGTGTGTGCTTACTTTATTGGACGCTATGAACAAGCCCCCATTCCCGGTCCATCCCGCAGGTCCATCTTCCTCTAGCTGCAAAATAGTATTTCGAGTGGCGTTCAGTAGGGCTGTGTCTATCTCACCTGGTCTTATTCTCCACAATAATCCTAGCAAGAGGAGGAAAAAGTAAGTACATCGTCTTCTTCTTCTTCTTCTTCTTCTTCTTCTTATTATTATTATTATTATTATTATTATTATTATTATTATTATTATTATTATTATTATTATTATTATTATTATTATTATTATTATTATTATTATTATTATAAAGCTGTAGTTATAGTAGCCTCTGCATTCAACAAAAGTTTTACATCTATAGATATAAATTTGTCTAAAATGCGCCTGAACTAGTAAAGCCAATGTTCATTTCATTTTTACAAATAACGTGTTTGTTCCGGTTTTACCTCACGGACTCCCTTTTCTACTAAGGGCTAGGACGGTTGCCTTCTTACGAAGGACTTGTTTTGGCAGATGTAATCGTTACCCTGAGTGCATGCCCTCGCTAACCTCAGACCGTGACGGGGCGCGAACCATCGACCTGACGCCTCAAAGTCGCGGACGCTACCGCTTGAGCCACGGTGACTACATAGATATTTAACGTGTATTAAACATTTATGTTTGATGTTTCATTAGTATACTGTCTTCAAAGACATTTACACAATAACCTACATGTTTGTGGCCCATAATATTTGATAACTTGTAGTTTATTTATGAATCATCATCGAATAATTGGTTAGATTAGGTCAGATTGGTTAGGTTTAATACAATAGACAGTGAGGTGTACCGGACGCTAATGAGACACATGAAGTATATATATATATATATATATATATATATATATATATATATATATATATATATATATATATATATATATATATATATATATTTTTTTTTTTTTTTTTTTTTTTTTTTTTTTACCGTTTGTATGCCAAGTCGTGCCACTTGTAAGTTTGTGTCTCTCCAGCAGGAGAGAAGAGCAGCCGAGTCGTGCCAAATGGTACAAAGTAAAGCACCCCATCACACCACCCCCTGTAAGTTTCAATTCATGTGTGATTACCATATTAATCTATTTTATTCGGTACATAGTTGACTTCATAGGCTGTAGATAAATGTAATTTATTGATTTATTATCTGAAATTGTGCCGCTGAAAATACCACGGATAGCAATGGAGTCTGGGTATTTTTTTTTAATAATTTCATATATCGAAATTAAAAGAAAACGAACGATATTCAAAAGTAGAGAAAATAATAGTACTATTATCTTTCACGATCAATAGCGCTCTGGGAACACCTACAGTTTAGCGGGGCATACCAATGTTCCACCAATTCTCTAGTCAAAACCTACCAATAGATGGCGATAGTCTCTGACTAGAACCTAACCTATCCTAACCTAAATGTTAACTAATTGAGAAGTCTGAACTAGAATGACCGAGGGTTGACCGTGGGTGGCGGGGTCGAGGTCAGGTTAGGGTCGAACTACTTACCTGAGTGGAGGAATGAGGTCGTTGAGCGGCATGGCCCGCTAAACTGTAAACTACCCGCGCTCTGAAATTGGGAAATATAAAACTTTCACGTAAATGCCATATAAAACAAATAGTTTTTATTAAAGAAATTACCTATTACGACAACATCTACGCTAGAAGGAAGTTCGACTCCGGTTGTAAGCTTTCGTCTTGGAGTCCATTTCATGTGCTGCGTCTGACTTCTCGAGGATGTTAGCAAAACTGTCCTGAACAATTTCGAGATAGGGTTTTCTGTTCGCCAGAAGTGGAGAAGAGCCGATGTTTGACTTATCATTATGATCTGAAGGTTAGAAATCGCGAGTGTGTTAATACACTTATGTGAGCAAAAACTACATGGAATTATTAAAGATTCCTTTTAAAAGTGTTTCTTGGAAGATTGCATAGATCTTAGTGGAATATACACGAGACAATGTTGTTGTTGTTGTTGTTCCGGTTTTACGCCACGGACCCCCTTTTCTACTCAAGGGCTAGGACGGTTGCCTTCTTGCGAAGGACTTGTTTTGGGAGATGTAATCGTTACCCTGAGTGCATGCCCTTGCTAACCTCAGACCACACGAGCAATGTGATCGGTTTTATGTCACAGACCCCCTTTTCTATTCAGGGTTAGGACGGTTCCTTCCTGCGAAAGACTTTGGTTTTGGTAAGTGTGATCTTTACCCAGAATTAATGCCCTTTCTAACCTCAGATCGTAGCGGACCTCGAATCCAGGACTTTACGAGTCAAAGTCGGGAGCGTTTCTATTTGGCCACGGCGGTCACAGCGAACTATGCACGAGTAAAAAAAAAAAATAATTCTACCACTGTTCCCGCAGTTCCTGCTTACTACTACAGAAGACTACGCTCGAATATATAATAATACGTAAGACATTATAATAAGGACACTGTGAGTTGCCAGGTGTTGCAATACTCATGTGGCAACCATGAGTGTGATTTATGACATTTTCCAACAAATTAATTTTGAAATAGGCAGTCTTTATGGCACTTACAAAATGAAAACAGAAAACTGAGAATGAACCATATATTTGACGTACGTTATTAAAGTTTACCATCCGCCTGTTGCAATACTACAGCTGAAGGGTCTTTTGTTCTTAAACAGAACTGTGCAGGACAGTTCGATGTTGAGTCTTCCTTTAGTTACGAGTCTTTTTCTATGCCTACATCAACACCAATTATTCTTGGATATTCGTTACACATCTTTTGTTTTATGTTTTCTTCGTGTGTTCTTCAATGTACTTTTTCGGACGCTTATACTTTTCTTATTGGTCGTTTTTATTTTGATAATTATAATGACCTAGATAAGATTGATTATCACAAAGGTTAATTGGTGCTTTTATATTTAGATATTTAAAATTAGATTTACTATTCTTGTCAACCTATTCCCCCAAGCTATTCTGCATGAGAAAGTGAACAGGTGATTAAAAATTGTTTCAGAGAATTTAAGAGTATCATGATAATAGGCATTGTTGCTTATTATGATTTTTATTTTGAGTTGTTACATATATATATATATATATATATATATATATATATATATATATATATATATATATATATATATATATATATATATATATATATATACCTAAATAAGCATTGTATGACCCAAATGAGATTGGGATTTGAATATAAATGCGAAAATGAAGCCACGAGTGAGGTTGGGGAATCTGTAATATGAACATAGTGGCCTTCAGATAGAATGCGTTCATTCCTGAGTATAGCAGATATAAGCTATAATGTTGGATTCCTTTTAACCTTCTGTGGTGTGTAGTTGGTAGCGCCTTGACTTAGTAATTATAAGTCCTAGGTTCGAGTCCCGGTCGGGGTAAAAAATGATTCATATATATATATATATATATATATATATATATATATATATATATATATATATATATATATATATATATATATATATATATATACATATATATATATATATATATATATATATATATATATATATACATATATATATATATATATATATATATATATATATATATATATATATATATATATATATATATATATATATATATATATATATATACATATATATATATATATATATATATATATATATATATATATATATATATATATATATATATATATATATATATATATATATATATACATATATATATATATATATATACATATATATATATATATATATATATATATATATATATATATATATATATATATATATATATATATATATATATATATATATATATATATATATATATATATATATATATATATATATATATATATTAGATATTTATTCATTTCTCTTCTAAAATAAATTAGATAAGCCCAGAAGAGGTTTAATTACAAGGCTGTTGTTCGCATAGATATACCGTGGTAAGTTAAAAGAGTATAATTATTCTCTGAACAGGTTGGGAATTTCTGTACAGTATACATTTACCGATTATATTTATCTCTTTTCATGGGAAAGAAAAAGAGTTAAACACATTGGTCGGAGGCGTCACACGTGTTGAACCCCCCCCCCCACCATTTGATATACTAATAAACACATGTATTTGAAACTCGTCCCTAAAACGTGGATAGTATTTTCATTGTGTACTTGCAGCATTATTAAATTTAATCTTCGTATTCTAAAATGGAGAGGAATAGCCATTTTATTTTTATTGAGGTTATTGGCATTATCTGTTTGGTCCTTTGGGTAAGTTTATTATATGTGAAATATATCGAGAGTGTCATACCATCGCATGCTTGATACAGTGGTATTATTATTATTATTGTTATTGTTATTGTTATTATTATTATTATTATTATTATTATTATTATTATTATTATTATTATTATTATTATTGGATCGCATGTAGCTGGTCTCACCTCACTTCCCTCTTACACACACAGACAGACAGACAGACAGACAGACAGACAGACACAGAGCAAGAAATGACTACCTAAGTAAAAGGAGAGAGGCAGAGAGAGACTATGAGAGGGACATCACAGGAAGGCTAAAGAAAATCCCAAGCCTTTCCACAGCTTTATCAGAGGAAAACTGAAGGTAAAAGAACAGGTTTTAAGGCTAAAGAGAGCGGATGGAAGCATCACTGAGACGGATGAAGAGATCTGCAAAGAATTGAACAAGGAGTTTCAGTCTGTATTTACAGTAGAAAATACCCCACCCCCTCAGATTGCAGTGATAGAAGCTCAAGGGCCGGTATTAGAGAACATCAACCTTACAGCCACAGAGGTATGCAAAGCGCTGATGGATTTAGATGTTCATAAAGCTACAGGTCCTGATGACATATCCCCTCATGTGCTTAAATAATGCGCAAACACAATATCAGTGGCACTAAGTATCATATTTAAGGAGTCACTGGAGTCGGGGGAGATTCCAAGATGCTGGAAACAAGCAAATGTGATACCTATCTTCAAAAAGGGAAGGAGGGATACGGCTCTGAACTATAGACCAGTTTCCTTGACCAGCATAGTTTGCAAAGTTATGGAGAAACTACTAAGGAAACATATCTCTCTTCACTTGGAATCCTTCAACTTTTTGTCAGTGAGGCAACGTGGCTTCAGAGAAGGTAGATCAACAGTAACAAACTTATTAGAATTTTATGATGAGGTAAGCCAAATCTTACAGGAAAGAGAGGGCTGGGCAGATTGCATATTCCTAGACTTCCAGAAAGCATTTGACACTGTTCCACATGGGAGACTTATTAGGAAGCTACAATCAATGGCTAGAATAGGTGGAAATGTTTTGGAATGGATAAAAACTTACTTAGAAGGAAGGGGACAGAGGGTTAGAGTAAGACACTCAGTGTCTGAATGGAGAAGAGTTAGTAGTGGAGTTCCACAGGGTTCAGTTTTAGGGCCACTTTTGTTCCTTGTATATGTAAATGACCTACCAGAGTCTGTAAATTCATTCATGAATATGTTTGCAGATGATGCAAAGATTGTGAAGAAAGTAAAAAACGAGAACAATGGTAGAGAACTTCAGGAGGATCTAAATAATCTGCATGAGTGGTCAGAAAAGTGGCTAATGAAATTCAATACTTCAAAATGTAAGGTAATGAGAATGGGTACAAGTGCAAGAAGGCCCAAGCTTGACTACTCGGTGGCTGGAGTACCACTTCAAGAGACAGAAAATGAGAGAGATCTAGGAGTAAACATACTGGCAGATTTGTCTCCAGAAATACATATAAATGGCATAGTAAGGGCAGCATATGCATTCTTATCAAATGTAAGGGTAGCCTTCAGGCACATGGACAAGGAAATGTTCAGAAATATTTATGTAACCTATGTGAGGCCAAAACTCGAATATGCAGCCCCCTTTTGGAATTCGCACTTGAAAAAGCACATAGCTAAGATTGAAAAAGTTCAAAGACATGCCACGAAACTGGTGCCAGAAATACGCAATCTCAGTTATGATGAGAGGCTGAGGGAATTAGACTTACCATCACTCGAAGCTAGAAGATTGAGGGGGGATATGGTGACAGTCTTTAAATTCCTCCATGGTTATGATAGAGTGGATAGGGATCGATATTTTGATATGGCTGGCTCTAGAACTAGAGGTCATAGTTTGAAGCTTGGTAAGAAAACTTCTTTGCAGGAAGTAAGGAAATACTTTTTCAGTGTAAGAGTAGTTGATATTTGGAATTGGCTAAGCGAGGAGGTAGTTAATGCTATATCAATCCATAGTTTTAAGGACAGGTATGATAAGTATGACTAAGTATAAAATGGAACCGATGAGGAGACGGGAAGATACGGGCCTTGGGCTCTTTCCCGTAAACACAATTAGGTAATCACAATTAGGTAATCACACAGTGTAAGAGTAGTTGATAATTGGAATTCGCTAAGCGAGTAGGTAGTTAATGCTATCTCAATCCATAGTTTTAAGGACAGGTATGATAAGTATCACTAAGTAGAAAATGGAATTGATCAGGAGACGGGAAGATACGAGCTTTGGGCTCTTTCCCATAAACACAATTAGGTAATCACAATTAGGTAATCACACACACACACACACACACACACACATACAAACGATACGCAGGGAAAACGATTGGCTCTACGAGAAAATAAGGCCCGCGTGGGTGCACGCATATCCCCCTGGTAAATATATAGTATATTGTCTGAAGAATATTCTCATTCATTACCAAATGGCATGAAAAGTGTTGCTCATTGGATGGAGGATTTACTTTTCTATAGGTAACTCAACCTTTTTCTTTTCCTTCGTCTTGGTGTTTTCTCGTGCCTGGGCCTTTATTGATGGGGGTAGTTTGGCCTGTCCCAGTGTCAAACACAAAGGAAAAAAAATGGCTTACCAAGGTGGGTAGGGAGGAGAGACAAACTCCACTTACCATAGCTTTCTATGTAACAGATTCAGGGGTGTTTGAGTGATGACAGCAGTGTAGTTTATCAGAGGATTTACGATTCCGCTGTATCTGGTGCCAGCCATCAAGATATCAATGACATTCTACCTCTTTTGCAGCAAGATGGGTCCTTTTCTGATTTGCCGGTGAATATATTAAACTTTCGTTTTCTGTACTAATAAAACTGGTTTGTTATCAAGTAGAAATTCTGAATACTTAAAGAATTTAAATCATTTCCAGTGGTTTATGGTATTTTTGCTGTTCATATTAGCAGTTTGGCAGTTTGTAATTACTTCTAAGTAATTTGACGCTAATTGTAAACTATACTAATCATAATTCAAAACCTTGTAGACTAGAGTAATGGATATTTGTAGGGCTGCTGCTATATATTTGCCGACTTTATTGTATTTACCTGTATGCATGTCCTTTAAAAAATTAAACCTTCACTGGGCTGTATGTCTTAAACAGAGATGGGAGTGTTGCGACTTGTCGGATTTGAAGGGATATTATATGTGTAACGAATATGCAAAATTCTCTGCAGAAAAGGATCCGTAACTGAAGGAAGACTCACCATCGAGATGTCCAGAACAGTCCTACTCAAGTCTAACAGACCTGTAGCTGTAGTTTCGCAACTGGCGACTGATGCCATGGGCCAACCTAAAACATGATGGCAAACTCAAATCCATTTCACATGTTGCCATTACCCAGTAACTTTAAGAACATAAATATTGCAGGTAACTGTACTGGGCTTTTTCACTGTTGCATTTTGAATGCCAATCACACAGAACATGTAAAAGGCCCAAGAACTTCAACCATGTAGTAGGTTGGAATATGGCACCAGACTCGCGTTACGATACTACAGCCGAAGGTATTTTAGACATAAGTACGACTCTCCTGGACAACACGATGTTAAGTTTTCCTACAGTTACGGATTCTTCCC
>JAXCGZ010000464.1:0-7500 GCA_037179515.1 Halocaridina rubra | reverse complement strand
ACACATCATGGAGCCCAGTGTAAATGGGAGGAAAATCACACAAGGTGAGTATGCAGCATATCTAGAGTGCACTCAGTGGCTCCACAGAGGACACATCATGGAGCCCAGTGTAAATGGGAGGAAAATCACACAAGGTGAGTATGCAGCATATCTAGAGTGCACTCAGTGGTTCCACAGAAGACACATCATGGAGCCCAGTGTAAATGGGAGGAAAATCACACAAGGTGAGTATGCAGCATATCTAGAGTGCACTCAGTGGTTCCACAGAGGACACATCATGGAGCCCAGTGTAAATGGGAGGAAAATCACACAAGGTGAGTATGCAGCATATCTAGAGTGCACTCAGTGGTTCCACAGAAGACACATCATGGAGCCCAGTGTAAATGGGAGGAAAATCACACAAGGTGAGTATGCAGCATATCTAGAGTGCACTCAGTGGCTCCACAGAGGAGACATCATGGAGCCCAGTGTAAATGGGAGGAAAATCACACAAGGTGAGTATGCAGCATATCTAGAGTGCACTCAGTGGCTCCACAGAGGACACATCATGGAGCCCAGTGTAAATGGGAGGAAAATCACACAAGGTGAGAGGGATGTATAAACAAACACAAGGGAAAATACATTTATAAAATGTAGTCTAAAACTACACCTTGAGTTATAACTGACTACATAAATTCAGTGGTTAGCAACATATAGTCAGTAGAAATGTATTTCTGAAAAGTTTTAGCATTTTTGAATAGTACCTGAGTAATCAGTGTACTTTGAAGAGGTCAAAGCTGTAAGTTAAAGACACTCAAATGGGTTACGTAATATCTTTAATATATAATAATATATCCTTTTATTATGGGACAGAACATGGGAATTACCGTTATATGGCAAGTACTGTTTATTAGCAATCATACTGTCTGGTACTGGAATAATTTTTAATATACTGTAGATATTTCCAATGTCAGTATATATTTGGTATTTTCAGGTCATTTTAGCATTATATGATGTAAATCTCTTGATATAAATAGACCTTTCTTGCTAAATTAGTTATTTTCTTTATATTACGTCAAGAACTTACCAGATTATCTTGACAATATTCAACAAATATGAAGAATTCTGAAAATGAACTACATTCTTCTTCTTAACGAAGCCCTACATATTAGTTCATCTCCAAGAATTCTCTCTGGTCAAAATATCTGAGCATATATCGTGCATACTTGAAATAAGGCAGTTCTCTTACATCATTGCAACTTAAATGACTTTCGTTATCCTCTGAAGGCGATATGATTACGCATTATGCTGCTGATGGCGCCATACACGACACTGGTTTAAATCTGCAGCAGATAGGACGCCATCTTCAAGATATAGAGGCCGCTCTTCATCGTTATGACAACGTTTTACCCGATCCAGAATTCGCTCTGATTGGACATCGTCATTTCTTCAAGTTAGTGGCAATACTCCTGTTCAAAACACGTTCCTTTGGACCTCTCCATTAAAAAGCGTACTGAAATCAAGCTCTTCCATATATTTTGCTTATGTAGTTAACAGCGTAAATTATAATGGTTGTAGTAGTTACAGAACTAACATAACTATTTATTTATCTGTTTATGAATATCTTTTATATTTATTCTATTTCTAGCTCTGACTTGACAATCCATCAGCGCCGAGAATTCTACGCTAGCGTGAGATTACTCTCCAATCGTACAATGAGACCAGAAACGTACACGTCTGGTCCGAATGCTGACGGATTCTTTCAGGTGAGACACATTAATCCAAGCCTTCTATACACCGTGTTAGCTTGTGGTTAAGCTCATGGCACCATTGTTTGTGCAGTCAAGTACCTTGCCTTGTACAGTAATAAGAACCTCCTTGGTTTGACTGACTAAAAACTGACATACCATACAAAAAGATCTGAGTTCTAGTCCACCTTGAACTGTGCCGAAAGAGTTAAAATTTTACTCGATTATATCGAGAATGAGGGAGAGACGGTAGTCATCTCTGCTGCCTCTATTTTGGTAAGCATAAGGAGTACACAGATAGAAATGGCAGACCATAATGGAACCAAGTAGTACTAATTATGTCCCTCTTCTCATCCTGGAATTTACTAAGTATTTTTTTTTTTTTATTGTCAATGAATAATTAGTGATTGCTTTGGGACTCATAACTAGTATGTCAATTACCCACTGAATCCTGGTATGAACTCTCCCTGTCACCAATAAATTACACCAAAAAATAGAAAAATGCTTTACGGATTTTAATATAAGATTTCTTCAGTGGTGAAAATCTAATGAAACTTTTGACACAAATATTAAATCTATAATATGAAATATTTATGCTGAAGATGGGGGAGGGGTGAATAATTTTACTTATTATGCCTTAGGTGTCAGAGTAGATGACTGAAGTCTGTCTCCTGTCCACAGTGCAGCCAAGAGAAGTTTATTTTTTTTTCTTCCTTGCGTTCTCGATTGTGTCTGCCATTAATATTTTTGTTGCTATCTGATGTTTGGTAGAGATAAATATTTATGTATTGTCCTTTTCTCCATGGAAGGCTGACGGTTTTATGTCTATTCTGGTTGATGGTGGCGAATACGGAGAAAGAAACAATGAAATATTCCAAGTTTATGACTGGGCTCGAATTCCATCTGTTACTAATCAGTATACAACTGATATACCAAGAGTAAGTACCAGCCTTACGTATTACTACTACTACTACTACTACTACTACTACTACTACTACTACTACTACTACTACTACTACTACTACTACTACTACTACTACTACTACTACTACTACTACTACTACTACTACTACTACTACTACTACTACTACTACTACTACTACTACTACTACTACTATTATTATTATTATTATTATTATTATTATTATTATTATTATTATTATTATTATTATTATTATTATTATTATTATTATTATTATTATTATTATTATTATTATTATTATTATTTCATGAGCTAATAATATTAAATATACAGAGCCGTCATTTACATTATAGTTGACAATCATATCATTACATTCAACAAGTAATAGTGGTAAGCGATCAGTTTTAGTATTTTTTTTTACTTCTTATTATTTGATTATGGTATTTTAACTGATAGCACTGTTAACTGGGACGGGTGGCTGTAGGGGGGTTCCCAAGGAGGGATTAAGGTATGTTTGGCTTTTGATGAATGTGCGTGGTTTGACTCAGCCACCTCCTCACAAGGGAGATTACGGCCATTGTGTATATATATATATATATATATATATATATATATATATATATATATATATATATATATATATATATATATGAAATAGCTAGTGCTGTAAAGGATACAAAAGAAAAAAAAAGCTGTAATATACACCAGTGTTATACTTCAAATAAATATTTTAGGAAAAATTGTGTTAGCCTTCATATATGTGGTGCTATTAACGTAATTGCTGTTAAAACGTGAAATTGAACATCTGTAGTTTACACGGTTATAATTCCTAATTATTATTTTTAAAAAGGTAATTGCATTAAGCTTTTATTTCCTAAGCAAGAACTCATACACCCAACTTTATTAGTACTATATATGATGCAAATAGAGGATAAAATGTTAGTGCAAAATATGAAGTCCATCAATTATCCTCATTCTGGAGATAGTTTTTTTTTATGCAGTTTTAACTTTTGATTTATTTATTTATATATTTATGAATTAATCTATCTATTTACTTATTTGTTATTTACTTATTCATATATTTATTTAGAATAATTTTACTTAAGTTTCAGAGCGGCAACTATTATGCCAAACGCTTTTATAATGATGCCAGATTTGTTGGAGGTGTAACAAACGATTATATCGGGTTAGCAAGTATGGTATACAATCGACCATACGTACCTCTGACTGCTCTCAAATCTTGGTTTTTCTTTGATGTCATCGTTGTCGTGGGTTCGAACATCAATTTACCGCAAGAAAATGTCACTTCTGAGAGTGTAATCACCACCCTGACGCAGGTCTGTGGGCAAAGCCTGGATTATAGGTAGTGTTGGCATATATAGTTGATTACTTTATGATTCTTTGTTATCATCCCTATTTGTAAGCTGTGGTTTTGTGGAGACAATCGTGGAGACCCTAGTTTTCGTTTATGATTTTGTATAATTTGGATCTGGTAAAACTGTTTGGCAATACTGTGAATTGGATGTTGTTTACAGTTTTGCCAAACAGCGTTACCAGATCCAAATTATACAAAATCATAAACGAAAACTATTGTCTCCACAAAACCACGTAAGCTATATGATGAACTTTAGTTTTATTAACTTTATTGCAGAGGTAAATATTTATCAGTAGTTCTCTCAATAAAGTATTTTGTAAGTTGTGGTTGGGAAAGTAATTTGCTTTGCAATCTTAGTACTAGTTTGGCCTGCATGAAATTCATGCCATTTCTTTCTGTTTTGGCTGTTTTTTTTTATTTTGCCTCTATTGTCAGCTTTTAGGAGTACTGCAACAGTATGATTTCATCTTTGCCTGAAATAAAAAAAAAATATGTTGATAAAGGTTTAATGACAATTTTAGCTGACTACACGATTTTGGTTAAAACACCAACACAGTCACACTGTAGAATTTTCGGCGATTTAAGATTGTTTCCATCATATTAATTTTTATTAACTTTTGTGTATGCATAAATACTGCATATTGCGAGTTACTGAAACAAAAACCTTCGCTTTATGTATAAAAATGCTAGATATATTTCCTCATGACATTTTTATCTCATTGCTTATATGTTTATTCTATTAGATTTGTTGGCCAATTTCGTCAAGTTTTGTCAATACAGCGAATTATTTATTCTAAATTAGACTACATTTGTTTTTCTTGTAGATTACTTTTGATGGAGAATATGTGGTCTGTACTCAAATTGGCGAAGAATTAATTCCAGAAATGGGCAATCAGAGTTTTGTAAATCCTATGTGGCTCTATCATCGCAACGTTAGTTATGTATTTCTAGAAGGTGGCGAACACCTCTTTACGTCATCTGAGACACGTTCTCACGACAACAAAGACTTGGAAGCTTTTACGTACGTTTTTTTTTAACGTTACTGAAAGTTCTTATTTGTTCTTGTAGTTTCAAACTAAAAAAATATACATTTTCAGTTTCTGTTACAGAGCTGTTTAATATTTAGTTTTACAGTGCTTAATATAAAATACAATTAGTATTGTTTTTGTTATTTCATATACAGAGCATGGTTAGACCTTACACCTTCACCCAAAGATGCGACTTTAGCCTATGCTATCCTTCCTGCAACATCTGTTGAGGCCACCAGAGATTTTGTTAATAATCCAAGTGTTGAAGTTCTGTCTCGGTCGAGTAGTATGCACGTTGTTTGCCATCATCCAACAATAGTAAGTTAAGCACAGTATTTCAGAGGCTTCTGGAGGGTAAAGGACAAAAGACTTGGGGTTTACTTTTACTAAAGAATGGTATGGGGGTATAGCATTAACCATTCAGTAAAGATGATTATAACTTAACACAAGGGTTGAAGCTAAGCAAAATTCCTTTATAGTTCAACTGATGTGGTAACTATACTAAATTCAACTTGGATGATCAATGATGAGGTCATTTTATGGATTGTGAGATTTTTAACTTTGCTGATGTTTTAACGATTATTGGGATATTAAGTGGTAGTTTAGCTTGTTATCTTAGAAAGAGTGTAATGAAAACAGTTTAAAATTGGGGAACTTATGAAAAATTTAGAGCTTTTATCAACAGCATACAATTGAAGATTACGGACCGTAACTCATTCCAACAGAATAATAGTCTTTTTATTACAAGTACATATTTAGTCATACTGTAAAATATAAACTACATAAGGGATTTATACACACAAAATATTAATTTATACAAACATTTTAATGAAAAATAACCAGACCTAACCTTTAATTAACAGTGACCAACTGAAGATTACGAACCGCAGATAAACCAATGTTTATCTTAACCTATACAGTTAATTATCCTTGAATTTATTTATTGTTAGCAAATCAATTGTCTATTAAAGATAATATAATTTGAGCTTGGCCTTTGGCCCGATTTTTTAAACAGTGTAAACCTAGGATACCATATTGTTAGTTAGCTAGACACACACAAATGGATTTCATAAACGCATCTGACCTAGCCATACACAGAACCGCGTCAGATGCATTCATGAAATCCATTTGTGTGTCTAGCTAACTAACAATATGGTGTTCTAGGTTTACACTGTTTATGAACTCGGCCTTTTATCAACAACGACAAACTGTACATTATGGGTCTCATCTTTACCCCAACTGAAGACTTAAGATCTAACAAAAATTTCAGGTCTCAATTTTTCTTGAGCTCCAAAATCTGTTTTTATGTTTGATAATAACGTATGACCATTTTAGTCGATGATAGTATATACTTCATATTATACAGGAGTAGCAAGTAGTCACCGTGGCTCAAGCGGTAGCGTCCGCGAATTTGAGGCGTCAAGTCGAGGATTCGCGCCCCGTCACGGTCTGAGGTTAGCAAGGGCATGCACTTAGGGTAACGATTACATCTGCCAAAAGAACTCCTTCGCAAGAAGGAAACCGTCCTAGCCCCTGGTAGAAAAGGGAGTCCGCGACGTAAAACCGGAACATTATACAAGAGTAGCAAACGTGAAGATTAATTTCCAGAATAATAATCCTGATTATACGTTCAAGTAATGAAACCTTATTGGAACATATAAATTTAATGTGCATAACAATAATATTTCAGACCATTGGGGCATCACTCATAGAAGGTGGCCAATCTACTGCTTTATATTGCGGAGGGGTTGGGCCTTTGGAAATAGTGACCGACATTCCTTGCCTTGTACTAATTGTCATCAATGACTATAGCCCTGATACGACAGAGATCGCTTTGTCTATTTCTGAGCCAACGCATGATTATGACCAAGTAAATATAGCAATAACCCTTGATGGTCGGCAAGTGGAACAGTTGATAGATCTTCCATTAGATCCAGTTCGAGGGGTAAGCACAACAATGATTATTACGGTGTAAGTTAACGTGTGCTCACTGTGCTATTGAAAAGAGCACGAGAAATTGTACTCTTGTGATCGATTATATGAAGAATCAAAGCAAGAGTATTATTGCCAAATATATATTGGAAACGTGATTTTCTGTGATTGCTCTGCAAGAATAAAAAAAAAATGTTCATGCATTCTTTTTTGACTCTGTGAAGATTTGAATTTTAAGTCTTATTTTGTTATAAACGAATTATATTATAAGAGCAGTCATTTTTGTGCTAATAAACTCGGTACTATAACCGAAAATTCTATTTATAACCCTGTTATATTTCGTCAATAGTATCAAATGTTTTTGTGACCTGCGGTCTCCTCTTTTGGAGTGAAGCTCTGAAACATCGAGATACCCTGTTCAGACTCTCTCTCTCTCTCTCTCTCTCTCTCTCTCTCTCTCTCTCTCTCTCTCTCTCTCTCTCTCTCTCTCTCTCTCTCTCTCTCTATCTCTTTCTC
>JAXCGZ010000463.1:50000-62500 GCA_037179515.1 Halocaridina rubra | reverse complement strand
GGCGATCTTGAAGGATATAGGTAAATTCACATCAGAAAATTAAATGAAAAAGAGAAAGAGAATAGCAATGGTATTGTGCAACTATTTGGCTCAGCTCCCACTCATTAGCATCCCCATCTACTATTCTCAAACCTCGACCATGCACTCGCTCATTCACCTTTCTTACGACTCCATCAGTATACAAATTGAACAGTCATGGTGACATCACACATCCCTGTCTCAGTCCCACACTCACTGGAAACCACTCACTCACTTCATTCCCTACCCTAACACAAGCTCTACTGCTCTCATACAATCTCTTCACTGCATGCAACAATTTACCATTAAGTCCATATAATCTCAAAACATTCCACATTGCCTCTCTATCAACTCTATCATAAGCTTTCTCTAGAACCAAAAATGCAAAATACACATCCTTACCTTTGCTAAATATATCTCACGTAACTGCCTGTCTATAAAAATCTGATCTATACAATCTCTACCTCTCCTAAAACCACTCTGCACTTCTGCGATCACATTTTCTGTCTTGTCCCTAATCCTATTAACCAGTATCCTACCATACACTTTTACTATCACACTCAACAAACTTATACCCCTAAAATTACTGCATTCATACACATCTCCTTTATCTTTGTATAGGGGTACTATACAAGCAATCACCCATTCCACTGGCACCATTGACAACAGAAAGCATTTATTAAACACTCCCACTAACCATTCCAATGCAGTCACACCCCCTTCTTTCAACATCTCCGCTCTCACACCATCCATTCCAGGTGCTTTACCTGCTTTGGCTTAATACAATGCCCTTTTCATCTCCTCTCTTGTAATCTCTCAATCATTTTCATCCCCCATTACTGGCACTTGAACACCCCCTACTGTCAATATATCTGCCTCTCTATCTTCCTCAACGTTCATCAAGCACTCAAAATATTCTGCCCATCTTTTCCTTGCATCGTTCCCTCTTCACATCTGTCCATTCACATCTTTCACTGTCTCTTCCATCCTCGATCCACCCTTCCTTACTCTCTTCACTTCTTTCCAAAACTTCTTTTTATTCTCCTCATATGATCTACTAAAATCCTGTCCCCGCCTAACATTTGCCAACCTCTTCTCTTCCTCTACCATCTGCTTGGTTTCCACATTTCTCTCCCTATATCTTTCATACTTCTCCCTACTTTTACAATGCAGCCATTCCTCAGAAGCCCTCTTTTTCTCTTCCACCTTCATTTTCACCCCAACATTCCACCACTCGCTGCCCCTCCTCATGCCACCTCCAACAAACCTCTTTCCACACACATCACTTGCATGTCCCACAAAACATTCTTTCATCAACCCCCATTCCAATCCTCTAACTCCCCAACTTCTCTTTCGTTCACCCTGTCATATGCCACTTTCAATCTGTCCTGATATTCCTGTCTCTTCTCTGGCTTTTTCAACTCTTCCACCTTCACCATTTCCCTATTACATCCCCCCACTCTATTTCCCCACTCTTTTGCTACTATCTCTTTTGCTTCAACCAAAAAATGATCAGACATTCCAGCAGCCACACCCCTAAATGCATGCACATCTTTCACTCTACCAATCATGCTCTTTGCTACCAACACATAATCCATCAATGCTAGTTCTTTCAGTCTTCCATTTGCCACTCTCATCCATGTATACTTATTTATTAACTTCTTCTTGAAAAAACTATTACCTATCACCAACTCTTGCTTCACACACATATCTAACAGTCTCTCGCCACTCTCATTCCCACCTGGTACCCCATACTTTCCTACAACAACTTCTACCTCTCCATCACCCACTCTGGCATTCAAATCCCCCGGCACCCTCCCAGAGGAGGGCAAGCCCCCCGGCGCCCTCCGGGAGGAGGGCAAGCTCCCCGGCGCCCTCCGGGAGGAGGGCAAGCTCCCCGGCGCCCTCCGGGAGGATCCGCACACCTAGTTAACTCATTCCAGAATTCATCCCGCTCTTCCTCACTTCTCTCACATCCTGGCCCATACGCACTAACAAAAGCCTAACATTCCCTACCTATCCTAGCCCTCATCTACATCAGCCTAGATGAAACTTCTTTCCATTCTTCTTCTTCTTCTTCCTCTATTTGCGTTCCGATTTTCATATGGGGTTGCATCTCTTCACTAGTCGTCTCCACTGGTTCCGGTCCATCACTTGCTCCTCCCCCAGCTGTCTCTCTCTGAGATCCTCCTTCAGTTGGTCCTTCCACCGTAGTTTAGGTCTTCCTCGTCTACGTCTGCCCTCCACGTCCATCTCCATCACTCTCACACCCACGTAGTCTTCTTCTCTCCTCTTCACATGACCGAACCACTGTAATCTCCTCTCCTGCGCTTTCGCTGACGCCTCCACCACCTTCACTGTACCTCTGATCCGGTCATTTCGTATCCTGTCCTCCCTCGTCACCCCACACATCCACCTCAGCATTCTCATTTCTGCGACATCTATCTTCCTTTCTTGAACCTTTTTTACCGGCCACGTCTCCGCTCCGTACAGCAACGCTGGTCTCACAACTGACTTGTACACTTTTCCTTTCACTCTGGCACTGATTTTCTTGTCACATAGCACCCCTTCTTTCCATTCCACTACCTTATTTACCATCCATTCACTCAGCAATAATGCCACACCTTCTCTCGCTCTCCCCCTTTCAACCCCAGACACCCTACCTGTTATATCAGCAAATGCCACTTCTCCTTTTCCTTTCATCTTTGTCTCACACACTGTCAATACATCCATCCATCCTCCCTCCGGGAGGAGGACAAGCCCCCCGGCGCCCTATGGGAGGAGGGCAAGCCCCCCGGCGCCCTCCGGGAGGAGGGCAGGCCCCCCGGCGCCCACCGGGAGGAGGGCAGGCCCCCCGGCGCCCTCCGGGAGGAGGGCAGGCCCCCCGGCGCCCTCCGGGAGGAGGGCAACCCCCCCGGCGCCCTCCGGGAGGAGGGCAGGCCCCCCGGCGCCCTCCGGGAGGAGGGCAGACCCCCGGCGCCCTCCGGGAGGAGGGCAGGCCCCCCGGCGCCCTCCGGGAGGAGGGCAGGCCCCCCGGCGCCCTCCGGGAGGAGGGCAGGCCCCTCGGCGCCCTCCGGGAGGAGGGCAAGCCCCCCGGCGCCCTCCGGGAGGAGGGCAAGCCCCCGGCGCCCTCCGGGAGGAGGGCAAGCCCCCCGGCGCCCTCCGGGAGGAGGGCAAGCCCCCCGGCGCCCTCCGGGAGGAGGGCAAGCCCCCCGGCGCCCTCCGGGAGGAGGGCAAGCCCCCCGGCGCCCTCCGGGAGGAGGGCAAGCCCCCCGGCGCCCTCCGGGAGGAGGGCAAGCCCCCCGGCGCCCTCCGGGAGGAGGGCAAGCCCCCCGGCGCCCTCCGGGAGGAGGGCAAGCCCCCCGGCGCCCTCCGGGAGGAGGGCAAGCCCCCCGGCGCCCTCCGGGAGGAGGGCAAGCCCCCCGGCGCCCTCCGGGAGGAGGGCAAGCCCCCCGGCGCCCTCCGGGAGGAGGGCAAGCCCCCCGGCGCCCTCCGGGAGGAGGGCAAGCCCCCCGGCGCCCTCCGGGAGGAGGGCAAGCCCCCCGGCGCCCTCCGGGAGGAGGGCAAGCCCCCCGGCGCCCTCCGGGAGGAGGGCAAGCCCCCCGGCGCCCTCCGGGAGGAGGGCAAGCCCCCCGGCGCCCTCCGGGAGGAGGGCAAGCCCCCCGGCGCCCTCCGGGAGGAGGGCAAGCCCCCCGGCGCCCTCCGGGAGGAGGGCAAGCCCCCCGGCGCCCTCCGGGAGGAGGGCAAGCCCCCCGGCGCCCTCCGGGAGGAGGGCAAGCCCCCCGGCGCCCTCCAGGAGGAGGGCAAGCCCCCGGGCGCCCTCCGGGAGGAGGGCAAGCCCCCCGGCGCCCTCCGGGAGGAGGGCAAGCCCCCCGGCGCCCTCCGGGAGGAGGGCAAGCCCCCCGGCGCCCTCCGGGAGGAGGGCAAGCCCCCCGGCGCCCTCCGGGAGGAGGGCAAGCCCCCCGGCGCCCTCCGGGAGGAGGGCAAGCCCCCCGGCGCCCTCCGGGAGGAGGGCAAGCCCCCCGGCGCCCTCCGGGAGGAGGGCAAGCCCCCCGGCGCCCTCCGGGAGGAGGGCAAGCCCCCTCGGCGCCCTCCGGGAGGAGGGCAAGCCCCCCGGCGCCCTCCGGGAGGAGGGCAAGCCCCCCGGCGCCCTCCGGGAGGAGGGCAAGCCCCCCGGCGCCCTCCGGGAGGAGGGCAAGCCCCCCGGCGCCCTCCGGGAGGAGGGCAAGCCCCCCGGCGCCCTCCGGGAGGAGAGCAAGCCCCCTGACGCCCTCCGGGAGGAGGGCAAGCCCCCCGGCGCCCTCCGGGAGGAGGGCAAGCCCCCCGGCGCCCTCCGGGAGGAGGGCAAGCCCCCCGGCGCCCTCCGGGAGGAGGGCAAGCCCCCCGGCGCCCTCCGAGAGGAGGGCAAGCCCCCCTGCGCCCTCCGTTAGGAGGGCAAGCCCCCCGGCGCCCTCCGGGAGGAGGGCAAGCCCCCGGCGCCCTCCGGGAGGAGGGCAAGCCCACCGGCTCCCTCCGGGAGGAGGGCAAGCCCCCCGGCGCCCTCCTCCCGGAGGGCAAGCCCCCCGGCGCCCTCCTCCCGGAGGGCAAGCCCCCCGGCTCCCTCCGGGAGGAGGGCAAGCCCCCCGGCACCCTCCCTGAGGAAGGCAAGCTCCCCGGCAACCTCCGGGAGGAGGGCAAGCTCCCCGGCACCCTCCAAAAGGAGGGCAACTCCCCGGCACCCTCCGGGAGGAGGGCAAGCCCCCCGGCGCCCTCCGGGAGGAGGGCAGGCCCCCCGGCGCCCTCCGGGAGGAGGGCAGGCCCCCCGGCGCCCTCCGGGAGGAAAGCAGGCCCCCCGGCGCCCTCCGGGAGGAGGGCAGGCCCCCCGGCGCCCTCCGGGAGGAGGGCAGGCCCCCCGTCGCCCTCCGGGAGGAGGGCAGGCCCCCCGGCGCCCTCCGGGAGGAGGGCAGGCCCCTCGGCGCCCTCCGGGAGGAGGGCAGGCCCTCCGGCGCCCTCCGGGAGGAGGGCAGGCCCCCCGGCGCCCTCCGGGAGGAGGGCAGGCCCCTCGGCGCCCTCCGGGAGGAGGGAAGGCCCCCCGGCGCCCTCCGGGAGGAGGGCAGGCCCCCCGGCGCCCTCCGGGAAGAGGGCAGGCCCCCTGGCGCCCTCCGGGAGGAGGGCAGGCCCCCCGGCGCCCTCCGGGAGGAGGGCAGGCCCCCCGGCGCCCTCCGGGAGTAGGGCAGGCCCCCGGCGCCCTCCGGGAGGAGGGCAGGCCCCCCGGCGCCCTCCGGGAGGAGGGCAAGCCCCCCGGCGCCCTCCGGGAGGAGGGCAGGCCCCCCCGCGAACTCCGGCGCCCTCCGGGAGGAGGGCAGGCCCCCCGGCGACCTCCGGGAGGAGGGCAGGCCCCCCGGCGCCTTCCGGGAGGAGGGCAGGCCCCCCGGCGCCCTCCGGGAGGAGGGCAGGCCCCCCGGCGCCCTCTGGGAGGAGGGCAGGCCCCCCGGCGCCCTCCGTTAGGAGGGCAAGCCCCCCGGCGCCCTCCGGGAGGAGGGCAAGCCCCCCGGTGCCCTCTGGGAGGAGGGCAGTTCCCCCGGCGCCCTCCGGGAGGAGGGCACGCCCCCCGGCGCCCTCCGGGAGGAGGGCAGGCCCCCCGGCGCCCTCCGGGAGGAGGGCAGGCCCCCCGGCGCTCTCCGGGAGGAGGGCAGGCCCCCCGGCGCCCTCCGGGAGGAGGGCAGGCCCCCCGGCGCCTTCCGGGAGGAGGGCAGGCCCCCCGGCGCCCTCCGGGAGGAGGGCAGGCCCCCCGGCGCCCTCCGGGAGGAGGGCAAGCCCCCCGGCGCCCTCCGGGAGGAGGGCAGGCCCCCCGACGCTCTCCGGGAGGAGGGCAGGCCCCCCGGCGCCCTCCGGGAGGAGGGAAGGCCCCCCGGCGCCCTCCGGGAGGAGGGCAAGCCCCCCGGCGCCCTCCGGGAGGAGGGCAGGCCCCCCCACAAACTCCGGCGCCCTCCGGGAGGAGGGCAGGCCCCCCGGCGACCTCCGGGAGGAGGGCAGGCCACCCGGCGCCTTCCGGGAGGAGGGCAGGCCCCCCGGCGCCCTCCGGGAGGAGGGCAGGCCCCCCGGCGCCCTCCGGGGGAAGGGCAGGCCCCCCGGCGCCCTCCGTTAGGAGGGCAAGCCCCCCGGCGCCCTCCGGGAGGAGGGCAAGCCCCCCGGTGCCCTCTGGGAGGAGGGCAAGCCCCCCGGCGCCCCCCGGGAGGAGGGCAAGCCCCCCGGCGCACTCCGGGAGGAGGGCAAGCCCCCCGGCGCCCTCCAGGAGGAGGGCAAGCCCCCGGCGCCCTCCGGGAGGAGGGCAAGCCCCCGGCTCCCTCCGGGAGGAGGGCAAGCCCCCCGGCGCCCTCCTCCCGGAGGGCAAGCCCCCCGGCTCCCTCCGGGAGGAGGGCAAGCCCCCCGGCACCCTCCCTGAGGAAGGCAAGCTCCCCGGCAACCTCCGGGAGGAGGGCAAGCTCCCCGGCACCCTCCGGGAGGAGGGCAACTCCCCGGCACCCTCCGGGAGGAGGGCAAGCCCCCCGGCGCCCTCCGGGAGGAGGGCAGGCCCCCCGGCGCCCTCCGGGAGGAGGGCAGGCCCCCCGACGCCCTCCGGGAGGAAAGCAGGCCCCCCGGCGCCCTCCGGGAGGAGGGCAGGCCCCCCGGCGCCCTCCGGGAGGAGGGCAGGCCCCCCGTCGCCCTCCGGGAGGAGGGCAGGCCCCCCGGCGCCCTCCGGGAGGAGGGCAGGCCCCTCGGCGCCCTCCGGGAGGAGGGCAGGCCCCCCGGCGCCCTACGGGAGGAGGGCAGGCCCCTCGGCGCCCTCCGGGAGGAGGGCAGGCCCCCCGGCGCCCTCCGGGAGGAGGGCAGGCCCCCCGGCGCCCTCCGGGAGGAGGGTAGGCCCCCCGGCGCCCTCCGGGAAGAGGGCAGGCCCCCCGGCGCCCTCCGGGAGGAGGGCAGGCCCCCCGGCGCCCTCCGGGAGGAGGGCAGGCCCCCCGGCGCCCTCCGGGAGTAGGGCAGGCCCCCGGCGCCCTCCGGGAGGAGGGCATGCCCCCCGGCGCCCTCCGGGAGGAGGGCAGGCCCCCCGACGCTCTCCGGGAGGAGGGCAGGCCCACCGGCGCCCTCCGGGAGGAGGGCAGGCCCCCCGGCGCCCTCCGGGAGGAGGGCAAGCCCCCCGGCGCCCTCCGGGAGGAGGGCAAGCCCCCCGGCGCCCTCCGGGAGGAGGGCAGGCCCCCCGGCGCCCTCCGGGAGGAGGGCAGGCCCCCCGGCGCCCTCCGGGAGGAGGGAAGGCCCCTCGGCGCCCTCCGGGAGGAGGGCAGGCCCCTCGGCGCCCTCCGGGAGGAGGGCAGGCCCCCCGGCGCCCTCCGGGAGGAGGGCAGGCCCCCCGGCGCCCTCCGGGAGGAGGGCAGGCCCCCCGGCGCCCTCCGGGAGGAGGGCAGGCCCCCCGGCGCCCTCCGGGAGGAGGGCAGGCCCCCCGGCGCCCTCCGTTAGGAGGGCAAGCCCCCCGGCGCCCTCTTGGAGGAGGGCAAGCCCCGCGGTGCCCTCTGGAGGGAGGGCAAGCCCCCCGGTGCCCCCCGGGAGGAGGGCAAGCCCCCCGGCGCCCCCCGGGAGGAGGGCAAGCCCCCCGGAGCCCCCCGGGAGGAGGGCAGGCTCCCCGGCGCCCCCCGGGAGGAGGGCAAGCCCCCCTGCGCCCCCTGGGAGGAGGGCAAGCCCCCCGGCGCCCCCTGGGAGGAGGGCAACCCCCCCGGCGCCCCCCGGGAGGAGGGCAAGCCCCCCGGCGCCCTCCGGGAGGAGGGCAAGCCCCCCGGCGCCCTCCGGAAGGAGGGCAAGCCCTCCGGCGCCCTCCGGAAGGAGGGCAAGCCCCCCGGCGCCCTCCGGGAGGAGGGCAAGCCCCCCGGCGCCCTCCGGGAGAAGGGCAAGCCCCCCGGCGCCCTCCGGGAGAAGGGCAAGCCCCCCGGCGCCCTCCGGGAGGAGGGCAAGCCCCCCGGCGCCCTCCGGGAGGAGGGCAAGCCCCCCGGCGCCCTCCGGGAGGAGGGCAAGCCCCCTCCGCCCTCCGGGAGGAGGGCAAGCCCCCCGGCGCCCTCCGGGAGGAGGGCAAGCCCCCCGGCGCCCTCCGGGAGGAGGGCAAGACCCCTGGCGCCCTCCGGGAGGAGGGCAAGCCCCCCGGCGCCCTCCGAGAGGAGGGCAAGCCCCCCGGCGCCCTCCGGGAGGAGAGCAAGCCCCCTGACGCCCTCCGGGAGGAGGGCAAGCCCCCCGGCGCCCTCCGGGAGGAGGGCAGGCCCCCCGACGCTCTCCGGGAGGAGGGCAGGCCCCCCGGCGCCCTCCGGGAGGAGGGCAGGCATCCCGGCGCCCTCCGGGAGGAGGGCAAGCCCCCCGGCGCCCTCCGGGAGGAGGGCAGGCCCCCCCGCAAACTCCGGCGCCCTCCGGGAGGAGGGCAGGCCCCCCGGCGACCTCCGGGAGGAGGGCAGGCCACCCGGCGCCCTCCGGGAGGAGGGCAGGCCCCCCGGCGCCCTCCGGGAGGAGGGCAGGCCCCCCGGCGCCCTCCGGGAGAAGGGCAGGCCCCCCGGCGCCCTCCGTTAGGAGGGCAAGCCCCCCGGCGCCCTCCGGGAGGAGGGCAAGCCCCCCGGTGCCCTCTGGGAGGAGGGCAAGCCCCCCGGCGCCCCCCGGGAGGAGGGCAAGCCCCCCGGCGCACTCCGGGAGGAGGGCAAGCCCCCCGGCGCCCTCCAGGAGGAGGGCAAGTCCCTGGGCGCCCTCCGGGTGGAGGGCAAGCCCCCCGGCGCCCTCCGGGAGGAGGGCAAGCCCCCCGGCGCCCTCCGGAAGGAGGGCAAGCCCCCCGGCGCCCTCCGGAAGGAGGGCAAGCCCCCCGGCGCCCTCCGGGAGGAGGGCAAGCCCCCCGGCGCCCTCCGGGAGAAGGGCAAGCCCCCCGGCGCCCTCCGGGAGAAGGGCAAGCCCCCCGGCGCCCTCCGGGAGGAGGGCAAGCCCCCCGGCGCCCTCCGGGAGGAGGGCAAGCCCCCCGGCGCCCTCCGGGAGGAGGGCAAGCCCCCTCCGCCCTCCGGGAGGAGGGCAAGCCCCCCGGCGCCCTCCGGGAGGAGGGCAAGCCCCCCGGCGCCCTCCGGGAGGAGGGCAAGACCCCTGGCGCCCTCCGGGAGGAGGGCAAGCCCCCGGCGCCCTCCGAGAGGAGGGCAAGCCCCCCGGCGCCCTCCGGGAGGAGAGCAAGCCCCCTGACGCCCTCCGGGAGGAGGGCAAGCCCCCCGGCGCCCTCCGGGAGGAGGGCAAGCCCCCCGGCGCCCTCCGGGAGGAGGGCAAGCCCCCCGGCGCCCTCCGGGAGGAGGGCAAGCCCCCCGGCGCCCTCCGGGGGGAGGGCAAGCCCCCCGGCGCCCTCCGAGAGGAGGGCAAGCCCCCCGGCGCCCTCCGGGAGGAGGGAAAGCCCCCCGGCGCCCTCCGGGAGGAGGGCAAGCCCCCGGCGCCCTCCGGGAGGAGGGCAAGCCCCCCGGCTCCCTCCGGGAGGAGGGCAAGCCACCCGGCGCCCTCCTCCCGGAGGGCAAGCCCCCCGGCTCCCTCCGGGAGGAGGACAAGCCCCCCGGCACCCTCCCTGAGGAAGGCAAGCTCCCCGGCAACCTCCGGGAGGAGGGCAAGCTCCCCGGCACCCTCCGGGAGGAGGGCAACTCCCCGGCACCCTCCGGGAGGAGGGCAAGCCCCCCGGCGCCCTCAGGGAGGAGGGCAGGCCCCCCGGCGCCCTCCGGGAGGAGGGCAGGCCCCCCGGCGCCCTCCGGGAGGAAAGCAGGCCCCCCGGCGCCCTCCAGGAGGAGGGCAGGCCCCCCGGCGCCCTCCGGGAGGAGGGCAGGCCCCCCGTCGCCCTCCGGGAGGAGGGCAGGCCCCCCGGCGCCCTCCGGGAGGAGGGCAGGCCCCTCGGCGCCCTCCGGGAGGAGGGCAGGCCCCCCGGCGCCCTCCGGGAGGAGGGCAGGCCCCTCGGCGCCCTCCGGGTGGAGGGCAGGCCCCACGGCGCCCTCCGGGAGGAGGGCAGGCCCCCCAGCGCCCTCCGGGAGGAGGGCAGGCCCCCCGGCGCCCTCCGGGAAGAGGGCAGGCCCCCCGGCGCCCTCCGGGAGGAGGGCAGGCCCCCCGGCGCCCTCCGGGAGTAGGGCAGGCCCCCCGGCGCCCTCCGGGAGGAGGGCAGGCCCCCCGGCGCCCTCCGGGAGGAGGGCAGGCCCCCCGACGCCCTCCGGGAGGAGGGCAGGCCCCCCGGCGCCCTCCGGGAGGAGGGCAGGCCCCCCGGCGCCCTCCGGGAGGAGGGCAGGCCCCCCGGCGCCCTCCGGGAGGAGGGCAGGCCCCCCGGCGCCCTCCGGGAGGAGGGCAGGCCCCCCGGCGCCCTCCGGGAGGAGGGCAAGCCCCCCGGCGCCCTCCGGGAGGAGGGCAGGCCCCCCGGCGCCCTCCGGGAGGAGGGCAGGCCCCCCGGCGCCCTCCGGGAGGAGGGCAGGCCCCCCGGCGCCCTCCGGGAGGAGGGCAGGCCCCCCGGCGCCCTCCGGGAGGAGGGCAGGCCCCCCGGCGCCCTCCCGGAGGAGGGCAGGCCCCCCGGCGCCCTCCGGGAGGAGGGCAGGCCCCCCGGCGCCCTCCGTTAGGAGGGCAAGCCCCCCGGCGCCCTCTTGGAGGAGGGCAAGCCCCCCGGTGCCCTCTGGGAGGAGGGCAAGCCCCCCGGCGCCCCCCGGGAGGAGGGCAAGCCCCCCGGCGCCCCCCGGGAGGAGGGCAAGCCCCCCGGCGCCCCCCGGGAGGAGGGCAGGCTCCCCGGCGCCCCCCGGGAGGAGGGCAAGCCCCCCGGCGCCCCCTGGGAGGAGGGCAACCCCCCCGGCGCCCCCCGGGAGGAGGGCAACCCCCCCGGCGCCCCCGGGAGGTGGGCAAGCCCCCCGTCGCCCCCCGGGAGGAGGGCAAGCCCCCCGGCGCCCCCCGGGAGGAGGGCAAGCCCCCAGGCGCTCTCCGGGAGGAGGGCAAGCCCCCCGGTGCCCCCCGGGAGGAGGGCAAGCCCCCCGGTGCCCACCAGGATTAGGGCAGGCCCCCCGGCGCCCTCCGGGAGGAGGGCAGGCCCCCCGGCGCCCTCCGGGAGGAGGGCAGGCCCCCCGGTGCCCTCCGGGAGGTGGGCAGGCCCCTCGGCGCCCTCTGGGAGGAGGGCAGGCCCCCCGGCGCCCTCCGGGAGGAGGGCAGGCCCCCCGGCGCCCTCCGGGAGGAGGGCAGTTCCCCCGGCGCCCTCCGGGAGGAGGGCACGCCCCCCGGCGCCCTCTGGGAGGAGGGCAGGCCCCCCGGCGCCCTCCGGGAGGAGGGCAGGCCCCCCGGCGCCCTCCGGGAGGAGGGCAGGCCCCCCGGCGCCCTCCGGGAGGAGGGCAGGCCCCCCGGCGCCTTCCGGGAGGAGGGCAGGCCCCCCGGCGCCCTCCGGGAGGAGGGCAGGCCCCCCGGCGCCCTCCGGGAGGAGGGCAGGCCCCCCGGCGCCCTCCGGGAGGAGGGCAAGCCCCCCGGCGCCCCCCGGAGGAGGGCAAGCCCCCCGGTGCCCTCCTGGAGGAGGGCAAGCTCCCCGGCGCCCCCCGGGAGGAGGGCAAGCCCCCCGGCGCCCCCTGGGAGGAGGGCAACCCCCCGGCACCCCCCGGGAGGAGGGCAAGCTCCCCGGCGCCCCCGGGAGGAGGGCAAGCCCCCCGGCGCCCCCCGGGAGGAGGGCAAGCCCCCAGGCGCCCCCCGGGAGGAGGGCAAGCCCCCCGGCGCTCTCCGGGAGGAGGGCAAGCCCCCCGGCGCCCCCCGGGAGGAGGGCAAGCCCCCGGTGCCCCCCGGGAGGAGGTCAAGCCCCCCGGCACCCCCCGGGAGGAGGGCAAGCCCCCCGGTGCTCCCCGGGAGGAGGGCAAGCCCCCCGGCGCCCCCCTGGAGGAGGGCAAGCCCCCCGGCGCCCCCCGGGAGGAGGGCAAGCCCCCCGGGGGGAGGGCAAGCCCCAAGGCGCCCTCCGGGAGGAGGGCAAGCCCCCCGGCGCCTTTTGGGAGGAGTACAATCCTCCCGGCGCCCTTTTGAGGAGGGCAAGCCCTAGTCGATGTCCGGGAGAAGGGCAATTCCCCCGGCGCCCTCCGGGATGAGGGCAAGCCCCCAGGTGCCCTCTTAGGTGGGTTCCATGGTACCTTCTTAGGCTGCTTCCTTGGTTCCTTCCTAGGTTGTTTCCTTGGTGCATTCTTAGGCGGCTTCCTTGTTTTCTTCCTATGTGTTACCCTTGCAAATTTTACAAAAATCGATCAAATACTACTTTCCCAATATCCACGTTGGAGTGCAGGTACGATATTTGTTTCTCGTAGACTGCTTTCTTGCTTTGTGAGTTCTCTTAGGCTGCAACCCTCTATAGTCCGGCAGTCAAACAAACATATACGAATAGGATCTTCTTCGAAAAAGACGATGGTTATTGAAAGTATGTTTCCTCTTCAAGAAATATCTTAAAAAGAATAAGTCTTCAGGTTGTATATTCCTCGGTGCTCTTCCGAGGA
>JAXCGZ010000463.1:40000-45000 GCA_037179515.1 Halocaridina rubra | reverse complement strand
TATATATATATATATATATATATATATATATATATATATATATATATATATATATATATATATATATATATATATATATATATATATATATATATATATATATATATATATATATATATATATATATATATATATATATATATATATATATATATATATATATATATATATATATATATATATATATATATATATATATATATATATATATATATATATATATATATATATATATATATATATATATATATATATATATATATATATATATATATATATATATATATATATATATATATATATATATATATATATATATATATATATATATATATATATATATATATATATATATATATATATATATATATATATATATATATATATATATATATATATATATATATATATATATATATATATATATATATATATATATATATATATATATATATATATATATATATATATATATATATATATATATATATATATATACACACGCATGTGTCTTTGCATATATACATATACATACATACATACATACATATGCACACACATGCATACATATACATACACACATACACATATACATATATATTCATATATACACTATATATATATACATACTATACATATGCATACATGTATACATACATATACACGACACACCCATATATATATATATATATATATATATATATATATATATATATATATATATATATATATATATATATATATATATATATATATATATATATATATATATATATATATATATATATATATATATATATATATATATATATATATATATATATATATATATATATATATATATATATATATATATATATATATATATATATATATATATATATATATATATATATATATATATATATATATATATATATATATATATATATATATATATATATATATATATATATATATATATATATATATATATATATATATATATATATATATATATATATATATATATATATATATATATATATATATATATATATATATATATATATATATATATATATATATATATATATATATATATATATATATATATATATATATATATATATATATATATATATATATATATATATATATATATATATATATATATATATATATATATATATATATATATATATATATATATATATATATATATATATATATATATATATATATATATATATATATATATATATATATATATATATATATATATATATATATATATATATATATATATATATATATATATATATATATATATATATATATATATATATATATATATATATATATATATATATATATATATATATATATATATATATATATATATATATATATATATATATATATATCGGTTCCGGTTCTACGTCACCAACTCTCTTTTCAACCAAGAGCTAGGACGGTTGCCTTCTTGCGAAGGACATGTTTTGGCAGATGTAATCCTTTCCCTGAGTGCATGCCATTGCTATCCTCAGACCGTGATGGGGCGCTAACCCTCGACCTGACGCCTCAGAGTCGCGGACGCTACCGTTTGAGCCACGATGACTACATATATATATATATATATATATATATATATATATATATATATATATATATATATATATATATATATATATATATATATATATATATATATATATATATATATATATATATATATATATATATATATATATATATATATATATATATATATATATATATATATATATATATATATATATATATATATATATATATATATATATATATATATATATATATATATATATATATATATATATATATATATATATATATATATATATATATATATATATATATATATATATATATATATATATATATATATATATATATATATATATATATATATATATATATATATATATATATATATATATATATATATATATATATATATATATATATATATATATATATATATATATATATATATATATATATATATATATATATATATATATATATATATATATATATATATATATATATATATATATATATATATATATATATATATATATATATATATATATATATATATATATATATATATATATATATATATATATATATATATATATATATATATATATATATATATATATATATATATATATATATATATATATATATATATATATATATATATATATATATATATATATATATATATATATATATATATATATATATATATATATATATATATATATATATATATATATATATATATATATATATATATATATATATATATATATATATATATATATATATATATATATATATATATATATATATATATATATATATATATATATATATATATATATATATATATATATATATATATATATATATATATATATATATATATATATATATATATATATATATATATATATATATATATATATATATATATATATATATATATATATATATATATATATATATATATATATATATATATATATATATATATATATATATATATATATATATATATATATATATATATATATATATATATATATATATATATATATATATATATATATATATATATATATATATATATATATATATATATATATATATATATATATATATATATATATATATATATATATATATATATATATATATATATATATATATATATATATATATATATATATATATATATATATATATATATATATATATATATATATATATATATATATATATATATATATATATATATATATATATATATATATATATATATATATATATATATATATATATATATATATATATATATATATATATATATATATATATATATATATATATATATATATATATATATATATATATATATATATATATATATATATATATATATATATATATATATATATATATATATATATATATATATATATATATATATATATATATATATATATATATATATATATATATATATATATATATATATATATATATATATATATATATATATATATATATATATATATATATATATATATATATATATATATATATATATATATATATATATATATATATATATATATATATATATATATATATATATATATATATATATATATATATATATATATATATATATATATATATATATATATATATATATATATATATATATATATATATATATATATATATATATATATATATATATATATATATATATATATATATATATATATATATATATATATATATATATATATATATATATATATATATATATATATATATATATATATATATATATATATATATATATATATATATATATATATATATATATATATATATATATATATATATATATATATATATATATATATATATATATATATATATATATATATATATATATATATATATACATATATATATATATATATATATATATATATATATATATATATATATATATATATATATATATATATATATATATATATATATATATATATATATATATATATATATATATATATATATATATATATATATATATATATATATATATATATATATATATATATATATATATATATATATATATATATATATATATATATATATATATATATATATATATATATATATATATATATATATATATATATATATATATATATATATATATATATATATATATATATATATATATATATATATATATATATATATATATATATATATATATATATATATATATATATATATATATATATATATATATATATATATATATATATATATATATATATATATATATATATATATATATATATATATATATATATATATATATATATATATATATATATATATATATATATATATATATATATATATATATATATATATATATATATATATATATATATATATATATATATATATATATATATATATATATATATATATATATATATATATATATATATATATATATATATATATATATATATATATATATATATATATATATATATATATATATATATATATATATATATATATATATATATATATATATATATATATATATATATATATATATATATATATATATATATATATATATATATATATATATATATATATATATATATATATATATATATATATATATATATATATATATATATATATATATATATATATATATATATATATATATATATATATATATATATATATATATATATATATATATATATATATATATATATATATATATATATATATATATATATATATATATATATATATATATATATATATATATATATATATATATATATATATATATATATATATATATATATATATATATATATATATATATATATATATATATATATATATATATATATATATATATATATATATATATATATATATATATATATATATATATATATATATATATATATATATATATATATATATATATATATATATATATATATATATATATATATATATATATATATATATATATATATATATATATATATATATATATATATATATATATATATATATATATATATATATATATATATATATATATATATATATATATATATATATATATATATATATATATATATATATATATATATATATATATATATATATATATATATATATATATATATATATATATATATATATATATATATATATATATATATATATATATATATATATATATATATATATATATATATATATATATATATATATATATATACATATATATATATATATATATATATATATATATATATATATATATATATATATATATATATATATATATATATATATATATATATATATATATATATATA
>JAXCGZ010000463.1:15000-25000 GCA_037179515.1 Halocaridina rubra | reverse complement strand
CATATCAGAAGAAACCAGTGCAAAGAAAAGAAAATAAGAATGGCAAAAGCAGAAACCCAACATCTCCCAATTCAAGAAGTGAGTGACGAGGCCAAACACCGGAGAATTCTCGAACTGGAGGAGCAAGTGCGGCGCCTACAAGCACGCGCCGACGCCGCTCCGTCGAGAAGGAACTTGGCCGACGCCGACGCCTCAAACATCGACGAACAGCCTGCCGCTCCGAACCCCGTGGTGACACCGGGAACGCAGCCGGCCAAGCCCCCACCCTGTGCCCTGGTTGTAAAGACGCCTCGAGTCAAGAATTCATTTTTATACCTCGACGGCGCAAATATAAAAGACAGTGAATGTCCGTCCATAATTCCCGCGACCGACTTCCTGAAATACTTGGGTCTGCGGATGAGAAGTGACGAGTGCTCAAATAGAGAATATGATAAAACTTTGAAGGAACTATTTCTCAGATATTTCTCAGTAAGCCGAAGTGTGACCGGAGCATTGAGTGAAAATGCCCATTACAAGAGGTATAAGTTGCCGGATCCGACCAAGAAGACGGCGATTCGACGATTTTACGCGAAGAGAAGAAGGAAAACCCGATCCTTCCCTGCCTTCTGTCATGAAGTTTTTCAGGACAACCTCCTTAAAATAGCTAAGTACTTGTGATCTGTATCCAGTGAGTAATGGGACAATTAGTAAAAGAAATTGAGGTCGGTGGAAGCCGCCATTTTATCTTGTAGTTATGCTTTGACTCAGCCAACCCGCTTATAAGGGGTGTGGCGCTTAATAAGTTGATAAAAGTAGAATTTCTGTACCCATTACTAACATGGATAATTTGTACTAATAGCTATAAGCAGTAATAAACTCCGTTTTTTGTTATAATTCGAGTAATAAAAAAAAAAAAAAAAAATTGCGTTGGAAGCGCGTTCCATTTATTTGTATTAATGCTTAGATTGAATTTTGAGAACGCGAATGTATCGATTTTTAATTGAAAAACTTTTAAAGTACGTGTAAAATCATTGTTATATAAATTTCTTAAAGCGTACGAAATCGAGTGTTACGATTGCGCCTGTTTTTAAGTTTTTTTTCTCTTTTTTTTCTTTGTTTTTATCCGCGGGAGTAATGTTTTAGCGAGGGAAGGACATAAACGACAGATCGTTCTTTTTGTGTTAGGATGAAGGGATTAACATTACGATACGTGTGTGGCATGTTCTTTTTGAAGAATAAGAAATTTTCGTGATATTAGTTAGAGATGAGTTTTTTTAATTTCACGCTATGCAGGCGAAAGTAAGAGTAGATTAGAGTAATTTGTGCTGTCCTAGAATAGGGAAGGTTTTTCAGTGTCACCCAAACGTGGCTTCAAGGGAGTAGAGTGTTTGTTTGTTCGTTAGAATGGGACTTAGGTAGGACTGGTGAGGAGGTCTGTGACCGCACGGCTCAGCCGAGATTTCACCTTTAATCTCCTTCAGAGAGATAAGGGAAGGGAAAACCAACATGTTGTAAATAAAAGGGAATTTTACAGAAAGGAGATGATTGACTTGAAAGTGATTAGCGAATGAGTATGAATGACTGGGGGTATAATGGGGGGTTGCTCTAGGGGGTGAAATCGCGGAAAGCACCGTTAGGAAGCATGACTGGGGAGTCTGCGAGGATCGTTCCCCTGCTCCGCCAGGTCCTTCTGCATGCCATATCAGAGTGTATTTATGGGAGGTGATGCGCTGTTGCAATATCTAGTGAGAGATATGGATGAGAAGGTAATTCTCCACCTGCCCAGATATGGTTGAAATGCCGAGTTTGCTTTATTTTTTGTTTTGTCCCCTACTCCGCCATTGAGATTATTATTCGATTTCCGAGAGATTCCAAGATAGATGTTACGTGATAAAGGACGTGAATCTATGAATGATTCTTTATTTTCTTTGCTAGCTGCAGTATATACATTATTTGTTTGAGGAGATATGTTAGATTGATAAAGTAAAACTTTGCGAGTTTTAGCCATGATAATGTTTTATCAAAATTATTTCGGCTTGGTCATAAAGAAAGAGTGAGAGCTGACACGAAATGACAACAAGAATGTTACACAGCTGTATCCCGTATTTGAGGGAGCAGATATAAGTCAAATTCGAGATAGTAAAAGAAAATATATATTTTATGTTTGAATTGTTTATGTACAACTCCCTACGAGATTTTGAAGTTTAAGCAAAATGCATTCTTTACTGTTGATAATGAAATATACTTTTGTTTTTATTATTGCATACACAGAGATAGACTTTTTATATTCTGAGATACCCGTTTTTGTTATAGTTCTCTTTGTATCGAAGAAATCTTTGAAATCTTACTTAAAGGATTCTGAAAAGATTATCCAGAGATAACCATGGTCAATCCCTAGCATTTTCATGAATTTTAGATTACAATCGGGCTAATTAAAGATAATTGAGATTATTAGAGATTATTTGCTGAGTTTTAAAGTTAAAATTAATGACACTTAAGTCCTTTTTAAGAAGTTGTCAAGAGAAGGATCTTTGTACTTTTGTTGATAATAGTAGGGATACTGTCACATATGATGTTAGTTTTTTTGCTTTAATTTCATCAGTGTGTGTGCTTCGACTTAACCCTCTGATTTATAGTATGAAAAGAGAGAGATTGTCATTATAGACAAGGATGTGTATGCTGTTACAGTAAAGTCCTTATCAAGATTAAACAGAGAGGAATGGATTTATGCTTCGACAGTTCTGCAGTTGTACACTAAGTTCTTTTTGCTTTTGTTTTGTTAATGAGGAAATGAGAATAGCCGCTGACAATAAACGTAAGACTCTATCGATAGTCATTGCTAACGTTGTTCACGTTCATTTGTTTATTTATTTTGATTATTAGAGATACTCTGCGACGATTTTTTATTTTTCAGTACAAGTAAAAGACAGAGGCCCAGCTCAGCTGACTTGAGAGTGAAAACCGCAACGTATTTCTCTCTCTCTCTCTCTCTCTCTCTCTCTCTCTCTCTCTCTCTCTCTCTCTCTCTCTCCTACCTTTCACCCGACTCTGAAACGGACAGAGGCCTCTCCTGCTGCTAACAGAACGTTGCCGTCTTTGATTTTTTCTTTTTGTTTTTATTCCAGCGAAGCTAGGCGATAATTGTGCCTACATTTTATTTCAGTTGATAGATTGTTGCATGCTGTTATTGCATAAATACTGATAAGACATCGGTAGTACCGCCATTTGCATAAATAATTTTTGCCACATGTCGCAACTGTTTAGAGAATAGATAGAACTCCCATTGACAAACTGTGGAGCCAGCAAGTTGCCACTTATGCTATATATATATATACATTGATTACGACAGCAGGAATTTGAATGTTAAAAGGAGACTGTGTTAGAATAAGCATCACTATGAAAAAATAAGTATAGAACTCTGTTCTTACTTCTGAATATCAGTCTCCATTGTATATATATTAATATTTCTGATTTAGTATATTTATTTTTATTGTTTATTATTCTTATTTTTAGATCATGATTATTAGTAATGTTATTATGTTGACTGATATCGTTGCTATCTCTCAATGGCCTGTTGCTAAGTATTATTTTTGAAATAAAATCAGCAGTAACTTGATGATTTGTATCTTTTAACTGAATTCATACTTGATGTTACTGTAGCCACCGCTAATAAGAATGTTTCTTTAGTGGCTTTTCTGAGCATTTAATGATTATTCTTTTTGACATTTATAGTAGAGTAATGCTATGTAGCAGTTGCTAAGTCCTAAGTATCTTGGAATAATAATCTAGTTGTGTAGACACATACCTTCCATCACCACCCTATTCCTAGGCAGCCCCGACCTGCAAGTTCTAAAAGTCTTTAGATTTTGTCCGTCAGACAAGTCCCTAATGCCCATTGAATAGAGATTGCAATCACTTGCAGTTGCAGGGGAGGCAAAGTATAGCCTCGATTACCAATGTAAGGCCAATGTTGGTACCCTGAAGTCATAGGGAACCTTCCTTGTACTGTAGTAGTGACATAGGTTCAAACTTTCATCCCGCATTCTACTTCGAAGGTACGTGTGAGAGGACCGTACAGAACTAGTAACGCTGTGACGCTGCAGGTCTCCTGCGTGGGAGGTCTTAGTCAAGATCGGTCGAGGGCAGGACGAGAAAGCCGGGCTGGAAGGATTCGCGAGGTGTGGGGCCCCTTCCTGGTCCTTTTTGCTCTGCCTAACCAAGAAACAGGGTTATGGCAACAAACCTGGGCCTGTAGCGAGGACGGGCGGGGGATTGGAAAGCGTAAGAGTCCGCCGAGAGAAACCGGGGAATCGCACCTAGCAAGAATTCATGAGCAAGGGACAGAAAACGAAAGTCGTCCGAGACACAGAAAACGAAAGTCGTCCTAGGCAGAGAACGAAAGTCGTCCTAGACAGAAAACGAAAGTCGTCCTAGACAGAGAACGAAAGTCGTCCGAGACAGAGAAAACGAAAGTCGTCCTAAGACAGGGAGAGGACAGTCCTAAAAGAATAAAAAATTTTAAAACTACTTTAAAAACCCAGGTAGTCTTGATGAAATCCCAGAAACAAGGAGATCCCCGTACGAGTCATAACGGTAGTAAAAAGAGAGGAAAAGAAACGCAGAAATATTTTAAAATATTTTAAATAATACCTTTAAAAGCCACGTAAATGAGAAAGAAAAAAATGATCCCTATACATGTCCGAACTTTAGTGAAAAGAGAAAAAAGGGTATTTTAAAAAGAAAAAAAAGGGAAGACAAAATATTTTTATTTTTACGTTTATTTTTTTGTTTTGCTAGCTCTAAGAAAATTTTAAGCGCAAACTCAGAGTCTCCCTTAAATATAGTGTTGAGTAAGTGCCATTGATAAAGTGTAAGACGAGAACTAAGACTAATAAGTTATTTTCTGCTTAAATAATATTAGTGTTTTGTTTTAGCATTCTTGTTATTTGAATTGTGATTTGATCCTTAGATTCATTGGGTTTTTATGTTAAATGGTCTCTGAATAGTAATTGCATATAAAAACCGATAAATATTTTGACTTTACACACAGTCAAACATGTTTTGTTTCAGGAGTAGTTTTTAAGGCTTAGTTTTAAGACAAATCAATGCCCCTAATAATGATAGGAATAGAATTTATGAAGGTAGGGTCTCTTATAGAAAATTACTGTTGATGTTATAGTCTATTGCATTTTACCTGTTTATACATGCTAATACTCTACTTAATTGTTTGCTAATGTTCTAAATGAGTCATAATCCTACTGTAATTAACTCAATTTTGCCTTTTAAAACGAGAGAAGTAGATAAATTAATGTTTTGATTTAAACTGACCTTTTGATCCTAATTAATGTTTAATATTAGTTTCACACTGGAATTATGTTGTTTTTAGAGATAAGAATATGTTTGTATTTCAGATTTCCAACAAGGACATAGGCCCTGCATGCTCTAGTTGTCTGTAAAGGTACTCTATATATGTTATGTTTGTGTAATTCGCATAGGAATTCTTAGAAAATAGCTTAAATAATTCGGCCCCATTTCTATTGTAAACTAATGTTAGCTAGGATATGTCCAAGAGCTCCCGGGAAGACTAGTCCATGCTTCGACTGAAATAAGAGATATTTCAGTTTTGGTTGGGAGGGATGTCGTATGACTTCCGGAGCGGAAACGGTTGGTCGAGGGCACGGATATTTTATTACAATGTTTGTAGAAAGTGCCAAGGAAATATATGACCGGAACCGTGAGATTTATGGGCCTGGCATCGAGAAGGGCGAGAAAGGACAGGAAGCTAGCCATTTCCTAAACCGCAACACATATAAACAGGTGTTTCGTACGAAGGAACCTGCCCAGGAGAAATGCCCAATAACTTCTCCCCGGAAGTAGGAGGGATTCCACTTTGAACCTGGCGCTGATTGGCTGGATTAGATCTGACTGATTTCATTGGAGAATTGGATGTTAAGCCACGCCCTGCCCCTGGGGGTATTTAAAGAGCCACCCAGGGCAGAGACAGTTAGTTAGATATTGCCAGGGGCACGAATAGATCATAGACTGTAATAGATCATAGGGTGGGGGCCATTGGCCCATTGGGCCATTGGGCCACTGGGCCATTGGGCCATTTGAGGCATAGGGGCATTGAAGCGTCGGTTGTGTTGTACTCTAGAATAAATATAAGGAACTACTGCTTGTCCATTCTTGCCTTGTGACCACGTTACCTTAATTGTCCATTCTTACCTTGTACTAGCATTTATTAACTTGTGACCACGCTACCATAATTATAAGTAACTATAAACGTAGGAGGAAAAACCCCTACGGCAGTGGTGTCATTAGAAGGGGATAATCATAAAAGCCTTACGTCAGTAACCCAGTCATCTTATAAAGTGTGAGTTCAAGTGGAAGTCTAAAACTCATACGTCAGCGGTGGCTTGCGGCGGAATAGCCAAAAGCCATACGTCAGTGGTGGCGTACGCTGGGATAAAAGAAACCACTACGTCATTATTATTATTATTATTATTATTATTATTATTATTATTATTATTATTATTATTATTATTATTGTTATTATTATTATTATTATTATTTTTATTATTATTATTTTTATTATTATCACTATTATTGTTATTATTATTATTTTTATTAATATTATTATTATTATTATTATTATTATTATTATTATTATTATCATTATTATTATTATTATTTTTATTATTATTATTATTATTATTATTATTATTATTATTATTATTATTATTATTATCATTATTATTATTATTATTATTATTATTATTATTATTATTATTATTATTATTATTATTTTTATTATTATTATTATTATTATTATTATTATTATTATTATTATTATTATTATTATTATTATTATTATTATTGCTATCATTATTATTATTATTATTATTATTATTATTATTATTATTATTATTATTATTATTATCATTATTATTATTATTATTTTTATTATTATTATTTTTATTATTATTATTTTTATTATTATCACTATTATTATTATTATTATTATTATTATTATTATTGTTATTATTATTATTATTATTATTTTTATTATTATTATTTTTATTATTATCACTATTATTATTATTATCATTTTTATTATTATTATTATTATTATTATTATTATTATTATTATCATTATTATTATTATTATTTTTATTATTATTATTATTGTTATTATTATTATTATTATTATTATTATTATTATTATTATTATTATTATCATTATTATTATTATTATTATTATTATTATTATTATTATTATTATTATTATTATTATTATTATTATTATTATTATTATTATTATCATTATTGCTATCATTATTATTATTATTATTATTATTATTATTATTATTATTATTATTATTATTATTATTATTATTATTTTTATTATTTTATTATTATTATTATTATTATTATTATTATTATTATTATTATTATTATTATTATTATTATCATTATTATGATGATAATTATTAATATTGTTGTATTTTTTATGTTTTATTAAAGGGAGGGTCCCAGTAGACTGGAGGAGTGCATTAGTTGTTCCAGTTTATAAAGTAAAAAGCGATAGCTTTAGAGGAATTAGTTTGTTGATTGTAATTGGTAAGGTATATGAAAGAGTTAAATGAGAGATTTTGAGAAGGTTCTGAGAGATATGCTGAAGAAGAACAATGAGTGTTATGGAGAGGATGAGCATCATTGGATCAGTTTTTTGTGGTATGACAGGTGTGCGAAAATGTCTTAGAGAAATGTAGGGACACTTCTTGTGCCTTTATGAATTCAGAGAAAGCATGTGATATTGTTGATAGAGAGGCATTCAACTATGTTGAATGCAGTGAAGGATTTTTACATATGTAAGTTTCGGGAATAATTTGAGTGATTGACCTGAGGTGAATGTAGGGTTACGACAAAATTGTGTAATGTCACCATAATTGTTTAATGTGTATACAGATGAAGTGGTAAGGGATGTACAAGAAGGGTTATTAGATAAAGGCTTGGAATTTGTGGGAGAGTATGGACGGTTGTGGAAATTCGATCAATTGCTATTCGGGGATGACACAGCACTAGTAGAAGATGCTAAAAATGAAATTAATTGCTTTGTGACTAAGTATGTTAAGTGTGTGTGTGGGGCAAGCCCGGCGGCGCCCTCCAGGAGGAGGGAAGCTCAGCAGTGCTCTTCAGGAGGGGGCATGCCCACAGGTGCCCTCCGAGGGAGGGCAGGCCTGCCATGGCGCTCTCCGGGTGGAGGGCAAGCCTGCCGCGGATCCCCTCCGGCAGGAGGGCAAGCCTGTCGCGGATCCCCTGCAGGAGGAGGGCAAGCCTGCCGAGGATCCCCTCCGGGAGGAGGGCAAGCCTGCCGCGGATCCCCTCCGGGAGGAGGGCAAGCCTGCCGCGGATCCCCTCCTGGGGGAGGGCAAGCCTGACGCGGCGCCCTCCGGGGGGAGGGCAAGCCTGCCGCGGCGCCCTCCGGGGGGGAGGGCAAGCCTGCCGCGGTGCCCTCCGGGAGGGAGGGCAAGCCTGCCGCGGCGCCCTCCGGGGGGGAGGGCAAGCCTGCCGCGGCGCCCTCCGGGGGGGAGGGCAATAATAATAGTAATAATGATGAAAATAATAATAATAATAATAATAATAATAATAATAATAAAAATAATAATAATAATAATAATAATAATAATAATAATAATAATAATAATAATAATAATAATAATTATATTAATAATAATAATAATAATGACAACAATAATAATAATAATAATAATAATAATAATAATAATAATAAAAATAAAAATAATAATAATAATAATAATAGTAATAATAATAATAATAATAATAATAATAATAATAATAATAATAATAATAAAAATAATAATAATGATAATAATAATAATAATAATAATAATAATAATAATAATAATAATAATAATAATAATAATGATAATAATAATAATAATAATAATAATAATAATAGTAATAATAATAATAATAATAATAATAATAATAATAATAATAATTATAATAATAATAATAATAATAATAATAATAATAATAATAATAATAATAATAATAATAACAATAATAATAATAACAATAATAGTAATAACAACAATAATGATAATAATAATAATAATAATAATAATAATAATAATAATAATAATAATAATAATACTACTACTACTACTACTACTACTACTACTACTACTACTACTACGACTACTACTACTGCTGTTAATAATAACAATAATAAAAATAATAACAATAATAATAATAATAATAGTAATAATAAAAATAATAATAATAATAATAATAATAATAATAATAATAATAATAATAATAATAATATAAATAATAATATAAATAATAATAATAATAATAATAATAATAATAATAATAATAATAATAATAATAATAATAATAATAATAATAATAGTAATAAAAATAATAACAGTAATAATGATAATAATAATAAAAATAATAATAATAATAATAATAATAATAATAATAATAATAATAATAATAATAATAATAATAATAACTCCCCAAAGAGGGCGCCGCGGCAGGCTTGCCCTCCCCCCGGAGGGCGCCGCGGCAGGCCTGCACTACCACCAGAGGGCAGCCGCCGCAGGCCTGCCCTCCCCCCGGAGGGCAGCTGCGTAAGGCCTGCCCTTCCCCCGGAGGGAAGCCGCGGCAGGCCTGCCCTCCCCCCGTAGGGCAGTCGCGGTAGGACTGCTCTCCCCCCGGAGAGCAGCCGCGGCAGGCCTGCCCTCCCCCCAGAGGGCACCCACGGCAGGCCTCCCCTGCCCCCGAAATGCAGCCGCGGCAGGCCTGCCCTCCCCCCGGAGGGCGCCGAAGCAGGCTTGCCCTCCCCTCCCGGAGGGCGCCGCGGCAGGCTTGCCCTCCCTCTAGAGGGCACCGCGGCAGGCTTGCCCTCCCCCCGGAGGGCGCCGCGACAGGCTTGCCCTCCCCCCGGACGGCGCCGCGGCAGGCTTGCCCTCCCCCCGGAGGGCGC
>JAXCGZ010000463.1:7500-10000 GCA_037179515.1 Halocaridina rubra | reverse complement strand
GCATTCTTGCCCTTCCCCCGGAGGGCGCCGCAGCAGGCTTGCCCTCCCTCCGGAGGGCGCCGCGGCAGGCTTGCCCTCCCCCCGGAGTGCGCCGCGGCAGGCTTGCCCTCCCCCCGGAGGGCGCCGGGGCTGGCTTGCCCTCCCCTCGGAGGGCGCCGCGGCAGGCTTGCCCTCCCCCCGGATTGCGCCGCGGCAGGCTTGCCCTCCCCTCGGAGGGCGCCGGGGCTGGCTTGCCCTCCCCCCGGAGGGCGCCGTGGCAGGCTTGCAGTCCCCCCGGAGTGAGCCGCGGCAGGCTTGCCCTTCCCCCGGAGGGCGCCGCGGCAGGTTTGCCCTCCCCCCGGAGGGCGCCGCGGCAGGCTTGCCCTCCCCCTGGAGGGCGCCGCGGCAGGCTTGCCCTCCCCCCATAGGGCGCCGCGGCAGGCTTGCCCTCCCCCCGGAGGGCGCCGCGGCAGGCTTGCCCTCCCTCCGGAGGGCGCCGTGGCAGGCTTGCCCTCCCCCCAGAGGGCGCCGCGGCAGGCTTGCATTCCCCCCGGAGGGCGCCGGGGCTGGCTTGCCCTCCCCCCGGAGGGCGCCGCGGCAGGCTTGCCCTCCCCCCGGAGGGCGCCGCGGCAGGCTTGCCCTCCCCCCGGAGGGCGCCGGGGCTGGCTTGCCCTCCCCCCGGAGGGCGCCGCGGCAGGCTTGCAGTCCCCCCGGAGTGCGCCGCGGCAGGCTTGCCCTCCCACCGGAGGGCGCCGCGTCAGGCTTGCCCTCCCTCCGGAGGGCGCCGCGGCAGGCTTGCCCTCCCCCCGGAGGGTGCCGCGGCAGGCTTGCCCTCCCCCCGGAGGGTGCCGCGGCAGGCTTGCCCTCCCCCCGGAGGGCGCCGCGGCAGGCTTGCCCTCCCCCCGGAGGGCGCCGCGGCAGTCTTGCCCTCCCCCCGGAGGGCGCCGCTGCAGGCTTGCCCTCCCCCCCGGAGGGCGCCGCAGCAGGCTTGCCCTCCCCCCGAAGGGCGCCGCGGCAGGCTTGCCCTCCCCCAGGAGGGGATCCGCGGCATGCTTGCCCTCCTCCCGGAGGGGATCCGCGGCAGGCTTGCCCTCCTACCGGAGGGGATCCTCGGCAGGCTTGCCCTCCTCCCGCAGGGGATCTGCGGCAGGCTTGCCCTACCCCTGGAGGGCGCCGCGGCAGGCTTGCCCTCCCCCCGGAGGGCGCCGCGGCAGGCTTGCCCTCCCCCCGGAGGGCACCGCGGCAGGCTTGCCCTCCCCTCGGAGGGCGCCGCGGCAGGCTTGCCCTCCCCCCGGAGGGCGCCGCTGCAGGCTTGCCCTCCCCCCGGAGGGCGCCGCGGCAGGCTTGCCCTCCCCCCGGAGGGCGCCGCGGCAGGCTTGCCCTCCCCCCGGAGGGCGCCGCGGCAGGCTTGCCCTCACCCCGGAGGGCGCCGCGGCAGGCTTGCCCTCCCCCCGGAGGGCGCCGCGGCAGGCTTGCCCTCCCCCGGAGGGCGCCGCGGCAGGCTTGCCCTCCCCCCGGAGGGTGCCGCTGCAGGCTTGCCCTCCCCCCGGAGGGCGCCGCGGCAGGCTTGCCCTCCCTCCGGAGGGCGCCGCAGCAGGCTTGCCCTCCTCCCGGAGGGCGCCGCGGTAGGCTTGCCCTCCCCCCGGAGGGCGCCGCGGCAGGCTTGCCCTCCCCCCGGAGGGCGCCGCGGCAGGCTTCCCCTCCCCCCGGAAGGCGCCGCGGCAGGCTTGCCCTCCCCCCGGAGGGCACCGCGGCAGGCTTGCCCTCCCCCCGGAGGGCGCCGCGGCAGGCTTGCCCTCCCCCCGGAGTGCGCCGCGGCAGGCTTGCCATCCCCCCGGAGGGCGCCGCAGCAAGCTTGCCCTCAACCCGGAGAGCCCCATGGCAGGCCTGCCCTCCCTCGGAGGGCACCTGTGGGCATGCCCCCTCCTGAAGAGCACTGCTGAGCTTCCCTCCTCCTGGAGGGCGCTGCCGGGCTTGCCCCACACACACACTTAACAAACTTAGTCACAAAGCAATTAATTTCATTTTTAGCATCTTCTACTAGTGCTATGTCATCCCCGAATAGCAATTGTTCGAATTTCCACAACCGTCCATACTCTCCCACAAATTCCAAGCCTTTATCTAATAACCCTTCTTGTACATCCCTTACCACTTCATCTGTATACACATTAAACAATTATGGTGACATTACACAATTTTGTCGTAACCCTACATTCACCTCAGGTCAATCACTCAAATTATTCCCGAAACTTACATATGTAAAAATCCTTCACTGCATTCAACATAGTTGAATGCCTCTCTATCAACAATATCACATGCTTTCTCTGAATTCATAAAGGCACAAGAAGTGTCCCTACATTTCTCTAAGACCTTTTCGCACACCTGTCATACCACAAAAAACTGATCCAATGATGCTCATCCTCTCCATAACACTCATTGTTCTTCTTCAGCATATCTCTCAGAACCTTCTCAAAATCTCTCATTTAACGCTCTTTCATATACCTTACCAATTACAATCAAC
>JAXCGZ010000462.1:32500-62500 GCA_037179515.1 Halocaridina rubra | reverse complement strand
TGTGAAAACATGAATAATTTTATTTACAACGACCGGGATTTGAGCCTCGGCCTTATAATTACTAAGTCAAGGTGTTACCAACTCCACACCACAGAAAGTTAAATGGAATCCACCCTTATAGCTTATATCTGCTATACTTTGGAATGAACGCATTCTAACTGAATTCCACTATATTCATATTACAGATTCCCCAACCTTACTTGTGGCTTCATTTTCGCATTTAATTCAATTCCCAATCTCATTCGGGCTATACAAAAACCAAATAAGCAGATTACGTATATGAAAACATGAATAATATTTTTACCTGATCGGAACTTCAAAATAAGATTTATAATTACTCACTCGTGGCTTTATTTTCACATTTAAATCAATTCCCAATATCATTTGGGCTATACAATAACCAAATAAGCACATTACATATGTGAAAACATGAATCAATATTTTTACCCCAACCGGGACTTGAGCCTAGTACTTATAATTACCAAGTCAATGCACTACCAACTACACACCACAGAAGGTTAAAAGGAATCCAACCTAAAAGCTTATATCTGCTATACTTAAGAATGAACGCACTCTATCTGAATGTCACTATGTTCATATTACAGATTCCCCAACCTCGCTCATGGCTTCATTTTAGCATTTAATTCAATTCCCAATCTCATTCGGGCTATACAGTAACCAAATAAGCACATTACATATGTGAAAACATGAATCATTTTTTTTACCCCGATCGGGACTTGAACCTAGGACTTATAATTACTAAGTCGAGGCACTACCAACTACACCACACTAAAGGATAAATGGAATCCAACCTTATAGCTTATATCTGCTATACTTAGAAATGAATGCATTCTATCTGAATGCCTCTATGTTCATATTAAAATTTCCCCAACCCCACTCGTGGCTTCATTTTCACATTTAATTCAATTCCCAATCTCATTCGGGCTCTACAATAACCAAATAAGCACATTACATATGTGAAAACATGAATCACATTTTTACCCCGACTGGGACTAGAACCTAGGACTTATATGTCTAGGCACTAATAACTACACACCACAGAAGGTTAGAAGGAATCCAACCTTAAAGATTATATCTTCTATACCTAGGAATGAACGCTTTCTATCTGAGTGCCACTTTGTACCTAATTCAGATTCCCCAGCCTCGCTCGTGGCTTCATTTTCACATTTATTTCAATTCACAATCTCATTCGGGCTATACAATAACCAAAGAAGCACAATACATATGTGAAAACATAAATAATTTTCAACCACGACCGGGACTTGAACCTTGGAGTTATACTTACTACGTTAAGGCGCTACCAACTGTTTCACCACAGAAGGTTAAAAGGAATCCAAACTTATAGCTTATATCTGCTGTACTTAGGATTGAACGCATTTTATCTGAATGCCACTATGTTCATATTACAGACAACCCAACCTCACTCATGGCTTCATTTTCGCATTTAATTTAATTCCCAATCTCATTTGGGCTACACAATAAAAAAATAAGCATATTACATATGTGAAAACATGATTCATTTTTTACCCCGACCGGGACTTGAACCTAGGACTTATAATTGCTAATTCAAGGCACTACCAACTACACACTACAGAAGGTTAAAAGGAATCCAACTTAAAAGTTTATATCTGCTATATTAGGAATGAACGCATTCTATCTGAGTGCCATCTTGTCCATAATTCAGATTTCCCAACCTCACTCGTGGCTTCATTTTCGCATTTAATTCAATTCCCAATCTCATTCGGGCTATACAATAACTAAAGAAGCATATTACATATGTGAAAACATGAATAATTTTTATTATCCCACAGGGACTTGAACGAATGACTTATAATTACTAAGTCAAGGCGCTACCAACTACACACCACAAAAGGTTAAAAGGAATCCAACCTTATAGCTTATATCTGCTCTACTTAGGAATGAACTCATTCTATTTGAATGCCACTATGCTCATATTACAGATTCCCCAACCTCACTCATGGCTTTATTTTCACATTTAAATCAATTCCCAATATCATTTGGGCTATACAATAACCAAATAAGCACATTACATATGTGAAAACATGAATCAATATTTTTACCCCAACCGGGACTTGAGCCTAGTACTTATAATTACTAAGTCAAGGCACTACCAACTACACACCACAGAAGGTTAAAAGGAATCCAAACTTATAGATTTTACCAGCTATTCTTAGGAATGAACGCATTCTATCTGAATGCCACTATGTTCATATTACAGATTCCCCAACCTCACTTGTGGCATCATTTTCGCAGTCAATTCAATTCGCAATCTCATTCGGGCGATACGATAACCAAAAAAGCACATTACATATGTATAAATATGATATTTTTGTTTTTATCCTGAGTGGGACTTTAACCTAAGACTTATAATTACTAAGTCATGGCACGACCAACTGCAAACCACAGAAGGTTAAAAGGAATCCAACCTTATAGTTTACATATGCTATACTTAGGAATGACAGCAATCTGTCTGAATGCTACTATGTTCATATTACAGATTCCCCAACGTCACTTATAACTTCATTTTCGCATTGAAATCAATTCCCAATCTCATTCGGGCTATTCAATAACCAAATAACCACATTACATATATGAAAAAAATATTATTTTTTCTATCCTATAAGGGACTTTAACCTAGGACTTATAATTACTAATTCAAGTCGCTACCAACTACATACAACAGATGGTTAAAAGGAGTCCAACCTTATAGTTTATATCTGCTATACTTAGGAATACACGCGTTCTACCTTAATGCCACAATATTCGTAATACAGATTCCCCAACCTCACTCGTGGCTTCATTTTCGCATGTAAATCAATTCCCAATCTCATTCGGACTATACAATAACCAAATAAACACATTACATATGTGAAAACATGAATCATTTTTTTTACCTTGACCAGGACTTGAACTTTGGAGTTATAATTATTAAGTTAAGGCGTACCAATTTCACCCCAGAGAAGGTTAAAAGGAATCCATACTTATAGCTTATATCTGTTATACTTAGGAAAGAACGCATTCTATCTAAATGAAACTATGTTCATATTACAGATTCCACAACCTCACTTTTGGCTTCATTTTCGCATTTTATTAATTTCCCAATCAAATTCGGGCTATACAATAACCAAATAAGCACATTATACACGTGAAAACATAATTTTTTTTTTATCCCGACTGAGACTTGAACCTAGGACATATAATTACTAAGTCAAGGCGCTACCAACTACACACCACTACAGGTTAAAAGGATTTCGACCTTATAGCTTATATCTGCTATGCTTAGGAATGAAAGCATTCTATCTGAATGACACTATGTTCATATTATAGATTCTCCATTCTCACTCGTGGCATCATTTTCGCAATTAATTCAATTCCCAATTTCATTCGGGCCATACAATAACCAAATATACACATTATATATGTGAAAACATGAATAATATTTTTTTACCCCGACCTTTACTTGTACTTAGTATTTATGATTACTAAGTCAAGGCGCTACCAACTACACACCACAAAAGGTTAAAAGGAATCCACCATTATAACTTATATCTGCTATACTTTGGAATGAAAGCATGCTATTTGAATGCCACTATTTTCATATTACAGATTCCCCAACCTTACTTGTGGCTTCATTTTCGCATTTAATTCAATTCCCAGTCTCATTATGCTCTACAATAACTAAAAAAAGCACTTTACATATATGAAAACATGAATCAATTTTTTACCGGACCGGGACTTGAACCTAGGACTTATAATTACTAAGTCAAGGCGCTACCATCTACACACCACAGAAGGTTGATAGGAATCCACCCTTATAGCTTTTATCTGCTATACTTAGGAATGAACGCATTCTATCTGAATGCCACTATGTTCACATTACAGATTCCCCAACCCCACTCATGGCTTTATTTTCGCATTTAATTCAATTCCCAATCTCATTCGGGCCTCACAACAACCAAATAAGCACATTACATATGTGAAAACATGAATCATTTCATTTTACCCACACCGATTTTTGAACCTAGGACTTATAATTACAGAGTAAAGGAGCTACTAACTACACACCACGGAAGATTAAAAGAAATTCAACCTTATAGCTTATATCTGCTATACTTAGGAATGAATGCATTTTATCTGAATGCCACTATGTTCATATTACAGATTCCCCAATATCACTCGTGGCTTCATTTTTATATTTAATTCAATTCCCAATCTCATTCTGGCTTTACAATAACCAAATAAGCATATTACATATGTGGAAAATTAAATAATTTTTTTTATCTCGACCGGGACTTTAACCTAGGAGTGATATTTACTAAGTCAAGGTGCCACCAACTACACACCACAGAAGGATTAAAAGAATCCAAACTAATAGCTTATGGCTGTTATACTTAGGAATGAACGCATTCTATCTGAATGCCACTATGTTCATATTACAGATTCCCCAACCTCACCCGTGGCTTCATTTTAGCATTTAATTCAATTTCCAATCTCGTTTGGGCTATGCAATAAACAAATAAAAACATTACATATGTGAAAATATGAATTATTTTTATTTACTCCGACCGGGCCTTGAACCTAGGACTTATTATTACTGAGTCAAGGCGCTACCAACTACACACCACAGAAGGTTAAAAGGAATCCAACCTTATAGTTTATATCTGCTATACTTAGGAATGTACGCATTCTATCTGAATGCCACTATGTTCATATTACAGATTCCATAACCTCACTCGTGGCTTCATTTTCGCATTTAATTCAATTCCCAATCCCGTTTGGACTATACAATAACCAAATAAGCACATTACATATGTGAAAACACGAATAATATTTTTTACCTCGACCAGGACTTGAACGTAGGACTTATAATTACTAAGTCAAGACCTTACCAACTACACACCACAGAAGGTTAAAAGGCATCCAACCTTATTGCTTATATCTGCTATGCTTAGGAATGAACGCATTGTATCTGAATGCCACTATGTTCATATTACAGATTCCCAAACATCACTCGTGGCATCATTTTTGCAATTAATTCAATTCCCAATCTCATTTGAGCTATGCAATATCCAAATAAGCACATAACAGTTGTGAAATTATTTTTTTTTTCTGACCGGGACTGGAACCTAGGACTTATAATTACTAAGTCAAGGCGCTACCAACTACACTCCACAGAAGGTTAAAAGGAATCCAACCTTATAGTTTATATCTGCTATACTTAGGAATGACCTCATTCTATTTGAATTCCTCTATGTTCATATACAGATTCCCCAACCTCACTCGTGGCTTCATTTTCTCATTTAATTAAATTCCCAATCTCATTCGAGCTATACAATAACCAAATAAGCACATTATATATGTGAAATCATGAATATATTTATAAATGTATATATATATATATATATATATATATATATATATATATATATATATATATATATATATATATATATATATATATATATATATATATATATATATATATATATATATATATATATATATAGATATATATATATAGATATATATATATATATATATATATATATATATATATATATATATATATATATATATATATATATATATATATATATATATATATATATATATATATATATATATATATATATATATATATATATATATATATATATATAATGACATAAGAGAGAGAGAGAGAGCGAGAGAGAGAGAGAGAGAGAGAGAAAGAGAAGTGTATTCCTTCCACCTCTCCCCCATTTTTTTTCCAGATAGAAAAAGGGATTTAAGTATTTTTAAATTGGGTAAGAGAATTACATTTTTAATGTTGGGTATACACTAAGTATAGGATATAAGTTTCTGGGTTGCAAAAGTGCACACAAAGTTCAAAGTATCCCAGACCAAGAGGTCTGAAGTCTTTAAGCTTTGTGCACTCTGTAATATTGTGTACTAAATTGTTGCCCCCTTTACACTCACATAAATTACATTTTGAATGTTCTGGGTGCTCTCTACCAGTTTTCTCGTAATTCACCTCCCAAATATTTCTCTAACCAAGTCTTATGCGCGCAGCAACTCTATCACAGTCACCTCTAAGCATTTTACCCATGCTGTATTTGTGTCTCAGCATTTTGAAGTTTTCGTAATGTTGGATCGAACATCTGTTTACATGCTGTGTGAGTGTAGAAAGTTCCTGCTCTTCCATAATCTCATTATACAACATTATTTTGAACTGAGTCAGTGTGGTTATAGATTCAGACACTGAACCCTCAGTTGCCAATTTTGCCAGCCTGTCAGCCTTTTTATTACCTACTATCTCAACATGGGAGAGTACCCATGAAAACTTAACTTGGAGTTTAAATTTTGCGTAATTAATAAGAGCCTTTTGATTTTCAGTCATGTGAGTTTTGTAGTAGCTTTTCAATTACCTCAGTAACAGAAGCGCACTCTGTGAGTCAGAGAATATGATAGCATTTTTCCTAGCACTGAGAACATGTTCAATAGCAAGTTTTAGTCCAACAATTTCACATTCGGTGATTGATGACCACTCTGGCATACTCAGTCCTTTGTCGAATGTTTGCTGCCCTTCAAAATTTTCGTAAACTTTAATGCTGCATCCAGACCCTCCTGTACTGCTAGCGTGAGACCCATCAGTGTAAATGCAGGGTGTTTAATTGTTATTTGGGAGACTAGTTCCAATAAAGACTTCAATTTCATCTAACCATTGATTTTTTTAAATAATTGGAGTGACATTCGGATCAGATGATAATATTGGAAAGGGAATTTCTGGCCCAATCCTCTTGCAAGGATTTATTAATCATGCAGGACCACTCGCAGTAAATAGTGTTACATTATGTTTTTTGTTTCATTGGTTATAAGCTTAAATATCTTGGGGTGAATTTGTCTTTCATACCGTATGTTACCTTTTATTAGTGATTTAATGATTGTTGACGCTGACTGCGGCCCTTGCAAATGACCAGCATTACATGGATGAAGCTGAGCTGATTTCGCTAAGTTAACACCAGATATCACCACTGACTGTTTGATATGTTCCATCAAAGTTGGGAGGTTTAATTCATGTTGCATATTAATAATTCTGGTGCTCTTAGGGCAGCCAAGAATAATCCTCATAGCTTTGTTTCGATTTTTTTTGGGGGGGGTCTTAAGATAGAGGTAGTCATAGTACAGAGCTGCAGGGTGTGATAGTCGACTAATGACCTGACATATGCGAGATAGAAAGCTAGGCATATGTTAATACCAACACCAGATACCCAATTGGCAAGAAGCTTTAATGGTCTGAGTCTCTGTTGCAGTCTTTCACACAAATCTTTGACATACTCTGTGTGAGGGGGAGAAGGAACTGGTATTCCAAAATATTTGTTATTTTCGCACACCTTAACCATTTGATTGCTTAATACAAGGTGAGGCTCTTGCGAGATACTGGAAAAGTACTTTGTTTTTGGAGTTGAAATGACAAGACCAATGTCTTTCGATACTTGAGGTTCTTCATTAAGTATTATTTGCATATCATTGGCAAAAGGTGCCCTTATACAAATGTCGTCTTCATAACATATGATGGTGCATTCAAATCAAAACATTTATTTCCATTTTGTACAATGGTTATTCAACATTAATAGTAACTTATAAGTAGACATGTAATTAAACTAATAAATAAGAGGGTTAGACATATAGTTAAATTAAATGTAGCTTTCATAGAAAATAATAATGCTGTAATAAAAATCTTAATAATAATGTTAATAATAAAGTAGTAAGTATGCCACTAGATACAGGTTCGTTATTATCGGCATCATTTCCATATTTGTTTCCTTACAATGAGAATAATTAGTTCTTAATGAGCAGCAACTATTTGTCCAAAAGAAAACTATATAGTTTGCCTTTGAAAGCTGTGAAGGAGGATGCATTTTTAAGATGCTCTGGAATATTATTCCAGAGTGTTGGCCCTTTGATGGTGATCATCTTTGAACCTGCTTCTGTGTTTGTTCTGTGAATAAAGAGCTCACTGCTCTGTCTTGTGTTGGTTCCCCTTATATCCCTGACTGTTTTTAAATCAAATAGCCAGGTAGGATAATGATGGTCTAAAATTTTGAATACAAAAACATAAATAGCATAAGTGACCTTATTTTCTGCCCTCAGCCACCCAAGTTTATTGAGAGCTGGTGTGATGTGGTCATATTTTCTTATTCCTCCCAGGGCAACTCGAGCTGCAAAATTAATAAGCTTCTGTATTCTGTTTATCTGAGTCTTAGTGGTAGCTCCCCAAACACTTGTGCAGTAATTAATGTGACTTAGGGCTAGAGATTCAACAACAGTTATTCGAGTGATAGTCTCAAAATTGTCTTTTATACGTGATAAGTACATTAATGTTCCTGTAACCTTTTTGAATACTTTATCTATGTGGGAATCAAACAACATGTGGTTATCAAAGTGAATTCCTAGGTTTTTGACTGTTTTGCTAGGTGTGATAATATTGTCGCAAAAATTAATTGTTGTGTTTTCTGGAATTTGTGCTATGTGGAACCTTGAACCAATAAATATGCACTGTGTTTTACTTTCGTTAATTAACAGCCCAATTTCTTGGAAATAGGTTTTAATTTTTGACAGAGTGTTTTCTGCTCTTAAAGTTAGCTCTGGGAGATTATTAATATCACCACTAAGGAGTAGTTGAGTGTCATCTGCATATTGTACGACTAGACAGTCAGAAATGAAAGAAGATAGATCATTTACGTAAATGGAGAAGAGGATAGGACCAAGTACTGATCCCTGTGGAACACCAAATGATACATTTTTTGGCACAGAGATAATGTTGTTAAGACGTATGGACTGTTTACGATTAGATAGATACTCGCTAAACCAGCTTGGATCAATATTTAAGTTAATACATTTACTTAAAAGAATTTCATGGTTTGCACTGTCGAAGGCTTTTGATAAGTCTAATAAAATTAGCAAAGATATTTTTCTCATATCTATATTACTATATATACTATTCGTAACTTTAAGCAGTGCAGTTTCCGTCGAGAGTTTTGGTCTGAAACCATGTTGGCTAATCGTTAGTAGTCTATTTGATTCTAAATATGACATAAGTTGGCATGCAACAATTTTTTCTAATATTTCAGACAAAATGGGTAGCAGGGAAATGGGACGATAGTTTGTCACATCTTCTCTGTCCCCCTTTTTATGCAGAGGTATTACATGTGATATTTTCCAAGAGTCAGGAAACTTTTTAGTAACAATGGAAGTGTTCATAATAATTAGAATATAGGATGCAATCATGGGTAGAGCATCTTTGATGAACTGAAATGGTATACCATCTGAACCATAAGAGCTTTATGGTAAGAATTAGGGTAGCACAATCTATAGGATTTATCTTGAAGTACTCTCTTGTGTTTTCATTGGAAGAATTGTCATTTAAGCAATTACTCATATTCACTGAGTTGATGTTTTCTTGAGTTTTTTCATATGCATTTTTGCCAACGTTAGCAAAATAGTTATTAAAGTTATCTGCTTTGTCTTTCAACTCCGTAATATTTTCATAACTTTCTGAGGTACTCTTTTCATATGGTATCATGCTTCTTATCACTTTCCATGTTGCTGCTGTATCATGTCTAGAGTCATTAAATTGTTTTTTTGTAAAAGTCTTTTTTACTTACACTAATGAGAGATCTGACACGTTTCTTTTCTGTTTTATAACGTTCTCGGAGAGTCATATCATATCTATTCATTTAGCTCTTTTTGTATTTGATTTCTGATTTGCATTGCCTCTTTGATGTCATTAGTTAGCCAAGGGGCTGAGGGGCGGGTTATTTTTCTTGTTACAATGGGTGCACAACTATCTAAGCATTCAAGGAAGACTTTTGTTAAAATCTCAACCTGAAAATCGACGTTATCTGTGTATTTAATTATATTAAGTGCATTTGTGTTGTTGATTAATGTTTCACAAAAGATATCAGGGGAGTAATTTTTTAGACACCGGAATGTCTTGAGGAGAGGCTTCCTTTTCGGCTTGTTTATGTTTAGCATAGCAATGTTCAGCTCGTGGTCTGCAATTGGGCAGGGAACTACGTCCCAATAGGGTATACTTTCCACTTTATTTGTTATTATCAGATCTATAAGAGTCCTAGAATTAGGGGTTATGCAGGTCGGTTTTGTCACTATTTGTGTTAACTTCACAGTGTTGATCACCCTTTTCATTTTGTTATCTGCTGAGAGCAAGTCATCATTAAAATCACCAAGTATGTATATGGATTTATGACGCACACAGATATTTCTGAATGTTTCTAGCAGATGATTGAATGAACTGGTAGGTGCTTTAGGGTGACGGTAAACACACCCTACAATGAAAGATGGAAGTTTCTGATACTGCACAGTGATCCATAAATCTTCGAGCTCCTCAGTTTTTTCTAAACCTGTGGTTTTTTCTGATGCACTAAGATAATTTCTAACATAAATACAAACCCCACCCCCTCGGCCATGGTCATTGCGAAATGTTTTAAACTCTGGGATATTCACATATTTATTTTCAGTTGTAGGAGGAAGCCAAGTTTCACTTACACAGAGGATGTCTATGTTGTAGTCTTTTGTTAGCATTATTATTTCCTCAAAATGAGCGAGCAGGGACTGAGCGTTCACATGTACTAATGTTACATTCTTACCATGTTTCATTGGGGTGGTATCCATAGTCATAGTTGTAGTTTCGACTGTGTGATTCTGCTGGGAATTCATCATTGTAGTGTGTTCTGGGGTTAGCCCATGGATCCTGGTGTCTGTACCTGCCGTTGGATGTGAGAAGCTTATCCATTAAGATGTTAAAGAGAAGGGGAGACAGAACTTCACCCTGAGGAGTTCCCAGTGTAAATTCCTTTTCACTGGAAGTAAGATAGCCTTTATAGTACACTTTAGAGGTTACTTAGGTAGAATCTAATTAATTGCAGTAGTATACCTTTGACCCCTAAAGTTGCTAAATGATCCAAAATAACGGTTTTGTTTGCAATATCAAAGGCATTTTGCAAATCTTGAAAAACAGTGACTTCAGAGCTTAGCTCAGCATTCATAAATTATTCAAAACACTCTTTGGTATTTTTTCCTTTCCTAAATCCATACAAATTATTCGATAATTTTCCCTCGAGAGTGAAATCAAGTCTGTTAAGAATGACTCACTCAAAGTTTTGCAAAAGCAGGATGTCAGAGAGATAGGTCTTAATTTTGTACTTTCATTTTTGGAATTGGAATAATAATGCTTTTGTTCCATTGTTCAGGAAGTGTGCCCTCATTATAAATAGTGCTGAATAAAAACTGAATTGGATTAATACCATTACAAATATCATCATTGAGATCTCGGATTCCTTGGTACGTAATGCCATCCTCACCCGGAGAGGTGCCCTACCCATGGGAGAGAGCAAAGTCCAACTCATTTTTGGTTATGTAGTCATTGAATCTGTCCTCTTCCATTTTTCTTGCCCAAGATAATTCTATGTTCATCATTCTTTCAAAGTCAAGATTTCTTAATCATTGTTAAATATCACAAGGAAGGTTTTCAAAGGAAGATGTCTTAGAGTATTGTAAAGGAAGTTCTTCAGCAAGAGTTTAGGAATCATTTGTTTGTGAAACACTGATGTTTTTGCCTACCAGAGCATTAATTGACTGCCAGATTTTAGAACTACTAGTATGAGCATTGATAGACTGTAGGAAGTTTTGAAAGTGCTTAATTCGGACATCACTTTTAAGCTCACGGTACTCTCGTAGCATAAGTAGAAGATTTTCAAGAGTGGTTGCATTGTTGTCCCTTTTATACATATCAACTGCTGGCTAGTACAGTGGTAACGCGCTGGCTTCGCATTCATGAGGTCGAAAGATCGGTTCCCGTCCAAGACCGAGAGTTTAAGCTGTTTACTGGCAGGAACTGCTGTGGGTGGACACCACAGTGGGGGGTTGGGGCTTACCCTGGCTGACGAATACCCATTGTATTGAAATGGAAATAAAGTATTATTATTATTATTATTATTATTATTATTCTACCTGTTTTTTAAATGTGTTTAGCTTGTTTTCTTCTATCCAATTGTTTTTCTTCTTGATTGCTTTGTGTTTAGGCTTGTGTATGTAAGTTCTATGGAATAAATAAACCCGTTCTATCAAGAGATCATAGACCTCTTGGCCTGTAATGGTCTGAATATCTATATTTTCAAATGTAGAAGCCATAAAAGAGCGAAAAGGGGAAACGAATTCGATAGAAATATTTATCTGTTTACGTTTATGTGCTTGACAGTTGCCGGAATCGAGTAGGAATGTGCTCTCAAGTGCAAAATGGCCGGACAATAGATCGTCTATTCTTCTACAAGTAAAGTCTTTCCCATATTCTAAACCATCATAAAATATATAGTCTAGTCTACCACCTCTAAGGTGGGTACGCAAACGTGGTCCTAGTAAGGTAAAACTGTTATCACTAATAAACTCATAGAGTCGTCTGCCATTGTAATTACAGGTGTTATCAGATGTTTCTGCAAATTCTTTGTGCCTTGCATTAAAGTCTCCAGCGAATATAATGTTCTCATAAATAAGAGGATGTGGTAATTTTGCCTCATTGAAGGCATCAGTTCCAAAATATGTATTTCAAACATAAAAAGGATTGGTTTTGACATTCATTTTGAAAAGCATATATGTGACATTCTTGTTATCCTCACCATCATTACTTTGATTAGTGCTGGTTTCGATTAACTGATGGGGAATGCAATTACTAATATAAGTGGTGAGGCCTTGCTTACTATCAAGCGAATATTTGGAATAGCCTCTTAATTTGCACAACTGATGAGTGCAAACTTTCTTGCAGACATACAAACGTTGGTTTCTCTTTTTTAACATAGTGCAAAATATCCACAAATCTTTTCTTCAAAGAATGAATATTGAAAGTTAAGATTTTGTACTGCATGAAAAGATCAGAACGCATAATTAGGGCCTTGATAACAAGAATTACATAAATAATAATCACAAAAGTAATGAGTACAATAACAATCACCAGTGTCATAACAACAGTTATGGTAACAATTAAGAGAATGATGATTCACACATACAAGCATACACATATATATGTGCACATACCTGCATATATATATATATATATATATATATATATATATATATATATATATATATATATATATATATATATATATATATATATGCAGACTCATGCACACACACACATGCAAGCATGAAAATACCTAATTATTGTAATAATCTGGAAGTTAATGATTATAATGACAATCACTAGTTCTCACAACAATAAGCATACTAACAGTTATAGGAATAGTGATGCACACATACATGTATGCACGTATATATGTACATATACCTGCACACATATATGCACATACATGCATATACACAGATGCATACATACAAATAATTGTATACTCACATGCAAACACGCATACATATACATGCACACATATACACATGCACACATAAGCATGAATGCATATCCATGTATGCACACATACATACATGACCACATGAATACACATACACATAAACATCTGTACAGTAAGATAGTTATGCATGTTTGCATAAGCATGCATATGCACAGAATATTTTTGTACACATGTGCACAGAGCAGCACATGACCACATACATATAAATACACACGTGTGTATGCTCACATACACATGTATGTACGTATACATCCATACATACATGCAGACGTACTTCCATTGTACACACGTATACATACATGCAGTCAATTATACACAAACATATGCACACACTTATATGCATATACATATATACATATACCCACATACCTACATAAATGAAAATCTCCTTATATATGCATGCACATGCACAAACATACACATATCTATTTTTTAAGAAAAGGTATGACATAGAGATAAGAGACATGTTCATTGTAGTAAGAAGGGTGTGATTAATTAGAAAGAACTAAAAAAATAAAGAATAGAAAGTTGGGAGAGTGATATCTGCATCTTATTATCTGCAGTGTTAAAGAATTTTATCTGCCCAAGTATGAGGGCTTTACCTTTGTCTTTAGCAGCGCGTGATTTTTGGGTTCTTTGAGCTATTTCCTTGTCACTGCCTTTATCATTTTGAGATGACATAGGACAACCCTTAAATGATTCACTATCCATGCTTTCAAGCAGATACATTAATGTGGCTATTTGCTCTTTTAAGTCTTTGAGTATCTTTTCATAGGAGTTATTTTTGCACTATAGTTCTCGATCGTTATCTGAGAGAGTTTGTTCATTCACTGCCACAATTTGTTCATTCACTGCTACAATTTGTTCATTCACTGCTACAATTTCTTCCTGATCTGCTTCATCTGTAGTTGTTAGTGATGATTCGCCCTCGGCAGATCCTATATCTTGACTCTCCGAGGTGATACTATCTTCATTCTGATGGGAACAGTTATGCTCCCATATATTTTCAGTGACTCTGCCACATCGTGAGCTAATCCGGGACCGAGGAGTTGTTGGGATGGGCCCAGCAGTCTCTGCTGAACATTTTTGATAAGTGTGCCCCTTCTGGCAATAGAGGGAGTGCTGGATGTTGGCTGAAGATTTTTCTTGCACTTTGAGGAAAGGGGAGTCTTTTATCCCTGGAAGTAGGGCGAGTTCTTCTGGAGGATTGAGTTCAAGTGATCTCCACATCATCTTTAGAGTTGAAAATTCTTTTCCATCTTACTTTAAATGTTGTATGCTTTCGATGTATTTTCCATCTCCATTTTGGTACAGGGAGTGCAGTCGTTCTTTATTCCAAGAAGTAGGAAACCATTTAATGAAGAATGTTCTTAGAGGTGGCTTATCCTTTTACACGAATTGGAGCCCCCAATGCACACCCCTTTGCAGTTCTTCAATAAGATGCTTGTTTTTCCTCATGACATATAAATGATGAAACCACCACTTACTTTGATTGGGAATGATCAGCGATTGACGGTGAATGGGACGGAATTTATTCCTCCGTTGAAATTTCTCCTCGAGAGATATATCTTCTGGAAAGCTTAGAAGGTGAAAATCCTTCCTTGAAAACACAGTCCTAGGTTTGGTACCTCTGTTTTTGGCCAGTACCTTCGTTGAGGAACGTGTTCCCTTTTCAGGAAGGGGGGTAGCCATAAGAAGAGTATTCGGTGATGGGGACTTCCCATACTCCAATTTTAGCCAATTTGTATTTGGAATATTTTGAAACTGAGCTTTAGAGAGAAATCAAACCTCCCAACATGATTTGGCTACGATATGTTGATGACATTTTTAGTTATTGGGATGATGCCTGGGGTACCTTTGACGAATTTGTAGCACAATTAAATAGATTAGTTCCTTCCATTAAATTTAAAGTAGAATGGGAACACGAAAACCAAATGCCTTTCCTTGATGTCCTCATTGTTAGAGATCCTTTGGGTTACAACTTCAAAGTCTACAGAAAATCCACCCACTCTGCGTCTTATGTGTACTTTTATAGTTATCATGAAAAATTAGGTATAGCTTCGAATTTATTCCTTAGAGCCCTCCGGATTTGCAGCGCTAATTATTTAGAACATGAAATTCAAACGGTTTATTCTCAGCTTGAACAACTTTGTTATTCTCCCTTTTTCATAGACAAAGCTCTGCAGAAAGCTAAACAGGTTTTTTACAATCCTCACAGGACCCCTGAAGAGAATAATTTCAACAAAATCCTCAATCCTTTTTACCAAAAGGTAGGCGTCATAAATGATACCTTAGGTAAACAGTCCCCATTCACTTTTAACTATCCCATCACTTTAAGAAAAGAATTAGTTAACGTTAGCCAAAACAAAAAAAAAGAAGTTAATGCAGGAGCATACCAAATAAGCTGCAATGATTGCACTAGAGTGTACATAGGACAAACAGGCTGCTCTCTATCCCGGAGAGTCTTAGAACACAAGAGAGCAGTAAGATATAATCAAGATAATTCGGCTCTTTTTACCCACATCAATGAACATAATCATCGGATTGATTGGAGTGGTGCCACTATGCTATTTAAAAGTACTTGTCAATTCAAATGGAAAATTGTGGAATCTTCCCTCATTGAAATGATGGACAATTTCAATCAATCTAGGGGGCAATGGACCCCTCACCTTAAAGCTGAGTACATAATTACAGGATATAAACTTTATAATGCGGATCGCAGTGCAGATAGAAGAGGGGGAGGGGTAATTATGTATATTAAAGATAGCCTCAGAAGCTGCCTTAAGTCTGGAATTAAGATAAATCTAAATTCAGAAACCTTATGGGTTGAAATTAAAAATAATATAGATAGTCTAGTTGTAGGAGTAGTCTACAGACCACCTGATCTAGATAATATAAAGTCGCAAATTATATACGATGAAATTTCTAAAGTGACCAGGTCAAATAGAGTTTGCATTGTAGGCGATTTTAATTTTAGAAATATTAACTGGGAAACCATAACAGGTGATAGTAGCTCTAAGGAGTTTTTGGAAGTAGTAGAAGACAATTTCCTTTCTCAGCATGTACTTAAAGCAACATGGGGGGTGAATATACTGGATTTAGTTCTTAGTAGTAGAGAGAATATGGTTACAAATATAGAAGTTGGTGAACCATTGGGCAACAGTGACCATGATTCCATTAGATTTAACATAATTTTCAAGGAAACTATAAAGGAAAACAAGAATATTGTTCCAAACTTTAGAGCAGGAGATTTTGAGGGCTTAAAAACTAAATTATATAATGAGGTATGGGAAGGGATTTCTGGGGTACAGATGTGGGTAGTTAATCCAGCAGGTCAGGTCGCAGGTAGCAGATTACCCCGAAAATTGAGTACCACAGGCCAAGGATTATCACAAGATAAGATCAATACAGTAAATTCTCTCACAGGAAAGAACAGCAGTCCGTCAGTTAATATAAATTTGGATGAGGAATATAACAATTTTGTCATGACTCTTAAGAATAGTCAGAGAGCTATATTCCCATGAAACATTGCAGATCAAGAAAAAATGACCCTAAATGGATGAACAATAGAATAAAGAATCTCATAGGTATTAAAAGAGGAATATACGGGAAACTAAAAAGAGGTGAAGAGCAGGTGAGGCAGCAATATATACAGTTAAACAGGGAAGTTAAAAAGATAGTTAAAGAGTCGAAAAGAAAATACGAAGTTAGAATAGCAGGAGAAGCTAAAGAAAACCCTAAAGGGTTTTATCAACATTATCAAACAAAATTTAAGGAAAAAGTCGGACCGATTGAAGTAGCCAATGACCATATCACAGATGACGATAAAGTGATGTGTACATGTTTAAATGATTATTTCTTATCTGTATTTACCAATGAAAACTTGGAATATATTCCGGAAATAGAATCCATTTACAGAGACAGTCCCGATAATATACTTAGTTCAATAAATGTTACGAGAGAGGAGGTAATAAAAGAAATAGATAAATTAAAGGCTCATAAATCTCCGGGACCTGATGGAATATATGCTAGAATATTAAAGGAATGCAAGGAAGAGCTTAATGTTGTCCACTAACTGCATTATTTAGTAATTCAATAAAATTAGGATCAGTCCCCATGGAGTGGGAATTGGCAGATGTGGTACCAATATTTAAAAAAGGAGAACGAGTTAAAAAGAATAAGTAAAGACCTGTAAGTTTAACGTCAACAGTGGGTAAGATTCTAGAATCCATCATTGCATATTAAATAAGGGCATATCTAGAATTACACAGACTGATAAAACTTTCACAACACGGGTTTCTAAAGGTTTTTTTTCGTGCCTTACAAACTTACTGTCTTTTTATGCAGAAGTTTACGAGGCAGTAGATTGTGGCAAAGAATATGATACAATATATCTAGATTTTAGCAAAGCTTTTGATAGAGTTCCTCACAAAAGATTAGTTAAAAAACTGGAAGCTCATGGTATAGGAGGAACTGTTCTCAGATGGATCAAACAATGGTTAAGAGACAGAAAACAGAGGGGTTGCATAAATGGAGAGAAATCGGAGTGGGGCTCGGTTACTAGCGGGGTACCACAAGGCTCGGTACTGGGTCCCCTATTATTCATAGTATATCTAAATGATCTGGATTCGGATATCAGTAGTAACCTAAGTAAATTCGCAGACGGCACTAAAATAGGTAGAATTATAAATGGAAAAGAAGACATTCATGCTTTACAAGAAGATCTAAATAGATTATCTGAATGGTCGGACAAATGGCAAATGGAATTTAATGTTGAAAAATGTAAAGTAGTTAAAATGGGTACTATAAAAGACTATACGAGTTATAAGCTAAATAACCGTGAAGTCATGAGTTCTCAGTGTGAAAGGGATTTGGGAGTTCTTGTGAGTAGTAATCTTAAGCCAGGAGAGCAATGCACAGCAGTCAGAAATAAAGCAAACATAATTTTAGGATTTATCTCAAGAAGTGTTGGCAATAGGACGGAAAAAGTTATTTTGCAGCTCTATCTTGCATTAGTTAGGCCCCATTTAGATTATGCTGTGCAATTCTGGTCACCCTATTATAGGATGGAAATTGAATCCTTGGAGAGAGTGCAACGAAGAATGACCAAGATGATACACAATATCAGAAATCTACCATATGAGGACAGATTAAAAAAGCTTAATCTACATTCTCTAGAGAGGCGAAGAGTTAGGGGGTATATGATTGAAGTGTATAAATGGTTTAAAGGGATTAACAAGGGAGATATTAATAAAGTTTTAAAAATTCATGATCAAACCAGAACTCGTAATAATGGATTTAAGCTTGATAAATTTAGGTTCAGAAGGGAAATTGGTAAAAAATGGTTTGGTAATAGAGTAGCTGATGCATGGAACAGGCTTCCTAGTAGGATAATAAATGCCAATATCTTAGACACCTTCAAATGTAGATTAGATAGACATATGACAGAGGTAGGGTGGGTATGAATAGGTTAGTGCTTATTAGAAAAATCATAAAAAGAAAAATAGAATAATTAAGTAGAGTAGAAGAGAATAGGTTAGACATGCTGAAAATATCATTCAAAAATGGAGCTGCCTCGTGAGTGCCAGTAGGCATGTTGCAGTGTCCCCTATTCTTATGTTCTTATGTTCTTATGTTCTCCTGAAGCGCTGCCTCAACGAAGTTATCACTCAAGATATACCCCCAACCAGATTGTAGTCGTTATTGTGTATTTTGATTGTATTAGTATTTATATATGGATATCATTATGCCTGCTCTTTTATATGGGGATGTATGAACAGATGTTGTTATAAGTATATATCTTTATGTGCATATTAATTTTTTTTTATTTAAAATTTTTTTTTGGGGAGGTTATCTTCTTTCAGACCTTTCATCATTTTAAGGATTAAAATTTTCCTTTTTTAATGATTTAATGATCTTGGCGGCTTCTTTGCTTGAGGTTAATTCGACTGGATTAGGCCTGTCCTATTATCATAAAAATTTTTAATCCGTCAGGTCTCATGACTCCATTTGTTTACATTTCCTACCCATGTGTTATTTTTTCTCAGTTATGCTTGAGAAGGGGCCCAGTTAGGATCCGAAATATAGCATTATTTTATAAGTTTTGTTTCACTGATGGGTTTCCTTATTATTCAGTGCTGTATGCTAACAATTTGCACTTTTATATATATATATATATATATATATATATATATATATATATATATATATATATATATATATATATATATATATATATATATATATATATGAATCATTTTTTTTTTTTGCCCCGACCGAGACTCGAATGAGATTGGGAATAGAATTAAATGCTAAAATGAAGCCACGAGTGAGGTTGGGGAATCTGTAATATGAACATAGTGGCATTCAGATAGAATGCGTTCATTCCTAAGTACAGCAGATATAAGCTATAAGGTTGGATTCCTTTTAACATTCTGTGGTATGTAGTTGGTAGTGCCTTGACTTAGTAATTATAAGTCCTAGGTTCGAGTCCCGGTCGGGGGAAAAATAATTCATTTTTTCACATATGTAATGTGTTTATTTGGTTATTGTATGGCCCGAATGAGATTGGGAATTGAATTAAATGCTAAAATAAAGCCACGAGTGAGGTTGGGGAATCTGTAATATGAACATAGTGGCAGTCAGATAGAATGCGTTCATTCCTAAATATAGCATATATAAGCTATAAGGTTGGATTCCTTTTAACATTCTGTGGTATGTAGTTGGTAGCGCCTTGACTTATTAATTATAATTCCTAGGTTCGAGTCCCGGTTGGGGTAAAAAATGATTCACGTTTTCACATATGTAATCTGTTTATTTGGTTATTGTATGGCCCGAATGAGATTGGGAATTGAATTAAATTCTAAAATGAAGCCACGAGTGAGGTTGGGGAATCTGTAATATGAACATAGTGGCATTCAGATAGAATGCGTTCATTCCTAAGTATAAGGGGATATAAGCTATAAGGTTGGATTCCTTTTAACCTTCTGTGGTATGTAGTTGGTAGCGCCTTGATTTAGTAATTATAAGTCCTATGTTCGAGTCCCGGTCGTGGTAAAAATGATTTATGTTTTCACATATGTAATGTGTTTATTTGGTTATTGTATGGCCCGAATGAGATTGGGAATTGAATTAAATGCTAAAATGAAGCCACGAGTGAGGTTGTGGAATCTGTAATATGAACATAGTGGCATTCAGATAGAATGCGTTCATTCCAAAGTATAGCAGATATATGCTATAAGGTTTGATTTCTTTGAACATTCTGTGGTATGTAGTTGGTAGCGCCTTGACTTTGTAATTGTAAGTCCTAGGTTCGGGTCCCGGTCGGGGTAAAAAATGATTCATGTTTTCACATATGTAATGTGTTTATTTGGTTATTGTATGGCCCGAATGAGATTGGGAATTGAATTAAAAGCTAAAATGAAGCCACGAGTGAGGTTGGGGAATCTGTAATATGAACATAGTGGCAGTCAGATAGAATGCGTTCATTCCTAAATATAGTATATATAAGCTATAAGGCTGGATTCCTTTTAACCTTCTGTGGTATGTAGTTGGTAGCGCCTTGACTTAGTAATTATAAGTCCTAGGTTCGAGTCCCAGTCGGGGTAAAAAATGATTCATGTTTTCCACATATGTAATGTGTTTATTTGGTAATTGTATGGCCCGAATGAGATTGGGAATTGAATTAAATGCTAAAATGAAGCCACGAGTGAGGTTGCGGAATCTGTAATATGAACATAGCGGCATTCAGATAGAATGCTTTCATTCCTAAGTATAGGAAATATAAGCTATAAGGTTGGATTCCTTTTAACCTTCTGTGGTATGTAGTTGGTAGCACCTTGACTTAGTAATTATAAGTCATAGGTTCGAGCCCCGGTCGCGGTAAAAAAATGATTTATGTTTTCACATATGTAATGTGTTTATTTGGTTATTGTGTGGCCCGAATAAGATTGGGAATTGAATTAAATGCTAAAATGAAGCCACGAGTGAGGTTGTGGAATCTGTAATATGAACATAGTGGCATTCAGATAGAATGCGTTCATTTCTAAGTATAGCAGATATTAGCTATAAGGTTGGATTCCTTTTAACCTTTTGTGGTATGTAGTTGGTAGCGCCTTGACTTAGTAATTATAAGTCCTAGGTTCGAGTCACGGTCGGGGTAAAAAATTATTCATGTTTTCACATATGTAATGTGTTTACTTGGTTATTGTATGGCCCGAATGAGATTGGGAATTGAATTAAATGCTAAAATGAAGCCACGAGTGAGGTTGAGGAATCTGTAATATGAACATAGTGGCATTCAGATAGAATGCGTTCATTCCTAAGTATAGGAGATATAAGCTATAAGGTTGGATTTCTTTGAACATTCTGTGGTATGAAGTTGGTAGCGCCTTGACTTTGTAATTATAAGTCCTAGGTTCGGGTCCCGGTCGGGGTAAAAAATGATTCATGTTTTCACATATGTAATGTGTTTATATGGTTATTGTATGGCCCGATTGAGATTGGGAATTGAATTAAAAGCTTAAATGAAGCCACAAGTGAGGTTGGGGAATCTGTAATATGAACATAGTAGCAGTCAGATAGAATGCGTTCATTCCTAAATATAGCATATATAAGCTATAAGGCTGGATTCCTTTTAACTTTCTGTGGTATGTAGTTGGTAGCGCGTTGACTTAGTAATTATAAGTCCTAGGTTCGAGTCCCAGTCGGGGTAAAAAATGATTCATGTTTTCCACATATGTAATGTGTTTATTTGGTAATTGTATGGCCCGAATGAGATTGGGAAATGAATTAAATGCTAAAATGAAGCCACGAGTTAGGTTGGGGAATCTGTAATATGAACATAGCGGCATTCAGATAGAATGCTTTCATTCCTAAGTATAGGAGATATTAGCTATAAGGTTGGATTCCTTTTAACCTTTTGTGGTATGTAGTTGGTAGCGCCTTGACTTAGTAATTATAAGTCCTAGGTTCGAGTCACGGTCGGGGTAAAAAATGATTCATGTTTTCACATATGTAATGTGTTTATTTGGTCAATATATATATATATATATATATATATATATATATATATATATATATATATATATATATATATATATATATATATATATATATATATATATATATATATATATATATATATATATATATATAAATAAATAAATATATATATATATATATATATATATATATATATATATATATATATATATATATATATATATATATATATATATATATATATATATATATATATATATATATATATATATATATATATATATATATATATATATATATATATATATATATATATATATATATATATATATATATATATATATATATATATATATATATATATATATATATATATATATATATATATATATATATATATATATATATATATATTTATTAATATAAATATATATATATATATATATATATATATATATATATATATATATATATATATATATATATATATATATATATATATATATATATATATATATATATATATATATATATATATATATATATATATATGCATATTTATATATATATATATATATATATATATATATATATATATATATATATATATATATATATATATATATATATATATATATATATATATATATATATATATTTATATATATATACATATATATATATATATATATATATATATATATATATATATATATATATATATATATATATATATATATATATATAGAATTTCAAAATAAGCGCATTACAAATGTGAAAACATGAATAATTTTAACCCCGACGAGGAATCGAACTTAGGACTTATAATTACTAGGTTAAGGCGCTACCAGCTACACACCAAAGAAGGTTAAAAGGAATCCAACATTATAGCTTATATCTGCTATACTTAGAAATGAATGCATTCTATCTGAATGCCACTATATTCATATTACAGATTCCTCTACTTCACTGGTGGCTTCATTTTGCATTTAATTCAATTCCCAATCTCATTCGGGCAATACAGTAACCAAATAAGCACATTATATATATGTAAACATGAATTTTGTTTTACACCGACCAGGACTCAAACCTAGGACTTATAATTACTAAGTCAAGGTGCTACCAACTACACACGACAGAAGGTTAAATGGAATCCAACTTTATAGCTTATATCTGCTACACTTAGGAATGAACACATTCTATCTGAATGCCACTATGTTCATATTAAAGATTCCCCAACCTCACTAGTGGCTTCATTTTCGTATTTAATTCAATTCCCAATCTCATTCGGGTAATACAATAACTAAATAAGCACATTACATATGTGAAAACATGCATCATATTTTACCCTAACCAGGTACCACAAGGCTCGGTACTGGGTCCCCTATTATATTCATAGTATATCTAAATGATCTGGATTCGGATATCAGTAGTAACCTAAGTAAATTCGCAGACGGCACTAAAATAGGTAGAATTATAAATGGAAAAGAAGACATTCATGCTTTACAAGAAGATCTAAATAGATTATCTGAATGGTCGAACAAATGGCAAATGGAATTTAATGTTGAAAAATGTAAAGTAGTTAAAATGGGTACTATAAAAGACTATACGAGTTATAAGCTAAATAACCATGAAGTCATGAGTTCTCAGTGTGAAAGGGATTTGGGAGTTCTTGTGAGTAGTAATCTTAAGCCAAGAGAGCAATGCACAGCAGTCAGAAATAAAGCAAACATAATTTTAGGATTTATCTCAAGAAGTGTTGGCAATAGGACGGAAAAAGTTATTTTGCAGCTCTATCTTGCATTAGTTAGGCCCCATTTAGATTATGCTGTGCAATTCTGGTCACCCTATTATAGGATGGAAATTGAATCCTTGGAGAGAGTGCAACGAAGAATGACCAAGATGATACACAATATCAGAAATCTACCATATGAGGACAGATTAAAAAAGCTTAATCTACATTCTCTAGAGAGGCGAAGAGTTAGGGGGTATATGATTGAAGTGTATAAATGGTTTAAAGGGATTAACAAGGGAGATATTAATAAAGTTTTAAAAATTCATGATCAAACCAGAACTCGTAATAATGGATTTAAGCTTGATAAATTTAGGTTCAGAAGGGAAATTGGTAAAAAATGGTTTGGTAATAGAGTAGCTGATGCATGGAACAGGCTTCCTAGTAGGATAATAAATGCCAATATCTTAGACACCTTCAAATGTAGATTAGATAGACATATGACAGAGGTAGGGTGGGTATGAATAGGTTAGTGCTTATTAGAAAAATCATAAAAAGAAAAATAGAATAATTAAGTAGAGTAGAAGAGAATAGGTTAGACATGCTGAAAATATCATTCAAAAATGGAGCTGCCTCGTGAGTGCCAGTAGGCATGTTGCAGTGTCCCCTATTCTTATGTTCTTATGTTCTTATGTTCTCCTGAAGCGCTGCCTCAACGAAGTTATCACTCAAGATATACCCCCAACCAGATTGTAGTCGTTATTGTGTATTTTGATTGTATTAGTATTTATATATGGATATCATTATGCCTGCTCTTTTACATGGGGATGTATGAACAGATGTTGTTATAAGTATATATCTTTATGTGCATATTAATTTTTTTTTATTTAAAAATTTTTTTTGGGGAGGTTATCTTCTTTCAGACCTTTCATCATTTTAAGGATTAAAATTTTCCTTTTTTAATGATTTAATGATCTTGGCGGCTTCTTTGCTTGAGGTTAATTCGACTGGATTAGGCCTGTCCAATTATCATAAAAATTTTTAATCCGTCAGGTCTCATGACTCCTTTTGTTTACATTTCCTACCCATGTGTTATTTTTTCTCAGTTATGCTTGAGAAGGGACCCAGTTAGGATCCGAAATATAGCATTATTTTATAAGTTTTGTTTCACTGATGGGTTTCCTTATTATTCAGTGCTGTATGCTAACAATTTGCACTTATATATATATATATATATATATATATATATATATATATATATATATATATATATATATATATATATATATATATATATATATATATATATATATATATATATATATATATATATATATATATATATATATATATATATATATATATATATATATATATATATATATATATATATATATATATATATATATATATATATATATATATATATATATATATATATATATATATATATATATATATATATATATATATATATATATATATATATATATATATATATATATATATATATATATATATATATATATATATATATATATATATATATATATATATATATATATATATATAATATATATATATATATATATATATATATATATATATATATATATATATATATATATATATATATATATATATATATATATATATATATATATATATATATATATATATATATATATATATATATATATATATATATATATTTATATATATATATATATATATATATATATATATATATATATATATATATATATATATATATATATATATATATATATATGAATCATTTTTTTTTTTTGCCCCGACCGAGACTCGAATGAGATTGGGAATAGAATTAAATGCTAAAATGAAGCCACGAGTGAGGTTGGGGAATCTGTAATATGAACATAGTGGCATTCAGATAGAATGCGTTCATTCCTAAGTACAGCAGATATAAGCTATAAGGTTGGATTCCTTTTAACCTTCTGTGGTATGTAGTTGGTAGCGCCTTGACTTAGTAATTATAAGTCCTAGGTTCGAGTCCCGGTCGGGGTAAAAAATTATTCATGTTTTCACATATGTAATGTGTTTATTTGGTTATTGTATGGCCCGAATGAGATTGGGAATTGAATTAAATGCTAAAATAAAGCCACGAGTGAGGTTGGGGAATCTGTAATATGAACATAGTGGCAGTCAGATAGAATGCGTTCATTCCTAAGTATAGCATATATAAGCTATAAGGTTGGATTCCTTTTAACACTTCTGTGGTATGTAGTTGGTAGCGCCTTGACTTAGTAATTATAAGTCCTAGGCTTCGAGTCCCGGTCGGGGTAAAAAATGATTCATGTTTTCACATATGTAATGTGTTTATTTGGTTATTGTATGGCCCGAATGAGATTGGGAATTGAATTAAATTGCTGAAAATGAAGCCACGAGTGAGGTTGGGGAATCTGTAATATGAACATAGTGGCATTCAGATAGAATGCGTTCATTCCTAAGTATAGCAGATATAAGCTATAAGGTTGGATTCCTTTTAACCTTCTGTGGTATGTAGTTGGTAGCGCCTTGACTTAGTAATTATAAGTCCTAGGTTCGAGTCCCGGTCGGGGTAAAAAATGATTCATGTTTTCACATATGTAATGTGTTTATTTGGTTATTGTATGGCCCGAATGAGATTGGGAATTGAATTAAATGCTAAAATGAAGCCACGAGTGAGGTTGTGGAATCTGTAATATGAACATAGTGGCATTCAGATAGAATGCGTTCATTCCTAAGTATAGCAGATATAAGCTATAAGGTTGGATTCCTTTTAACCTTCTGTGGTGTGTAGTTGGTAGCGCCTTGACTTCGTAATTATAAGTCCTAGGTTCGAGTCCCGGTCGGGGTAAAAAATGATTCATGTTTTCACATATGTAATGTGTTTATTTGGTTATTGTATGGCCCGAATGAGATTGGGAATTGAATTAAAAGCTAAAATGAAGCCACGAGTGAGGTTGGGGAATCTGTAATATGAACATAGTGGCATTCAGATAGAATGCGTTCATTCCTAAAGTATAGCATATATAAGCTATAAGGTTGGATTCCTTTTAACCTTCTGTGGTATGTAGTTGGTAGCGCCTTGACTTAGTAATTATAAGTCCTAGGTTCGAGTCCCAGTCGGGGTAAAAAATGATTCATGTTTTCCACATATGTAATGTGTTTATTTGGTAATTGTATGGCCCGAATGAGATTGGGAATTGAATTAAATGCTAAAATGAAGCCACGAGTGAGGTTGCGGAATCTGTAATATGAACATAGTGGCATTCAGATAGAATGCTGTTCATTCCTAAGTATAGCAGATATAAGCTATAAGGTTGGATTCCTTTTAACCTTCTGTGGTTTGTAGTTGGTAGCACCTTGACTTAGTAATTATAAGTCCTAGGTTCGAGTCCCGGTCGGAGTAAAAAATGATTCATGTTTTCACATATGTAATGTGTTTATTTGGTTATTGTATAGCCCGAATGAGATTGGGAATTGAATTAAATGCTAAAATGAAGCCACGAGTGAGGTTGGGGAATCTGTAATATGAACATAGTGGCATTCAGATAGAATGCGTTCATTTCTAAGTATAGCAGATATAAGCTATAAGGTTGGATTCCTTTTAACCTTCTGTGGTGTGTAGTTGGTAGCGCCTTGACTTAGTAATTATAAGTCCTAGGTTCGAGTCCCCGTCGGGGTAAAAAATGATTCATGTTTTCACATATGTAATGTGTTTATTATGTTATTGCATAGCGCGAATGAGATTGGGAATTGAATTAAATGCTAAAATGAAGCCACGAGTGAGGTTGAGGAATCTTTAATATGAACATAGTGGCATTCAGATAGAATGCGTTCATTCCTAAGTATAGCAGATATAAGCTATAAGGTTGGATTCCTTTAACCTTCTGTGGTGTGTAGTTGGTAGCGCCTTGACTTAGTAATTATAAGTCCTAGGTTCAAGTCCCGGTCGGGGTAAAAAATGATTCATGTTTTCACATATGTAATGTGTTTATTTGGTTATTGTATAGCCCGAATGAGATTGGGAATTGAATTAAATGCTAAAATGAAGCCACGAGTGAGGTTGGGGAATCTGTAATATGAACATAGTGGCATTCAGATAGAATGCGTTCATTCCTAAGTATAGCAGATATAAGCTATAAGGCTGGATTCCTTTTAACCTTCTGTGGTGTGTAGTTGGTAGCGCCTTGACTTAGTAATTATAAGTCCTAGCTTCGAGTCACGGTCGGGGTAAAAAATGATTCATGTTTTCACATATGTAATGTGTTTATTTGGTCAATATATATATATATATATATATATATATATATATATATATATATATATATATATATATACTATATATATATATATATATATATATATATATATATATATATATATATATATATATATATATATATATATATATATATATATATATATATATATATATATATATATATATATATATATATATATATATATATATATATATATATATATATATATATATATATATATATATATATATATATATATATATATATATATATATATATATATATATATATATATATATATATATATATATATATATATATATATATATATATATATATATATATATATATATATATATATATATATATATATATATATATATATATATATATATATATATATATATATATATATATATATATATATATATATATATATATATATATATATATATATATATATATATATATATATATATATATATATATATATATATATATATATATATATATATATATATATATATATATATATATATATATATATATATATATATATATATATATATATATATATATATATATATATATATATATATATATATATATATATATATATATATATATATATATATATATATATATATATATATATATATATATATATATATATATATATATATATATATATATATATATATATATATATATATATATATATATATATATATATATATATATATATATATATATATATATATATATATATATATATATATATATATATATATATATATATATATATATATATATATATATATATATATATATATATATATATATATATATATATATATATATATATATATATATATATATATATATATATATATATATATATATATATATATATATATATATATATATATATATATATATATATATATATATATATATATATATATATATATATATATATATATATATATATATATATATATATATTATATATTATAATATGAATCATTTTTTACCCCGACCGGGACTCGAACCTAGGACTTATAATTACTAAGTCAAGGCGCTACCACTACACCACAGAAGGTTAAAAGGAATCCAACCTTATAGCTTATATCTGCTATACTTAGGAATGAACGCATTCTAACTGAATGCCACTATGTTCATATTACAGATTCCCCAACCTCACTCGTGGCTTCATTTTAGCATTTAATTCAATTCCCAATCTCATTCGGGCCATACAATAACCAAATAAGCACATTACATATGTGAAAACATGAATCATTTTTTACCCCGACCGGGACTCGAACCTAGGACTTATAATTACTAAGTCAAGGCGCTACCAACTACACACACAGAAGGTTAAAAGGAATCCAACCTTATAGCTTATATCTGCTATACTTAGGAATGAACGCATTCTATCTGAATGCCACTATGTTCATATTACAGATTCCCCAACCTCACTCGTGGCTTCATTTTAGCATTTAATTCAATTCCC
>JAXCGZ010000462.1:17500-20000 GCA_037179515.1 Halocaridina rubra | reverse complement strand
CTGAGAATTATACGCTACAATCACGCAAGAAGTTTCAGAAAAGAAATGTCTTAATGTTACATTCTCAATATATTTTACCACAAAGCTCCTATCTTAATAACTAGAAAACATCGAACATTTGTCTCAAGATGAAATTTTGACGTCCCTAAAATATACGTTGTTAAAAATTAATTAACAAGTAATGATCAACTTAGAGAGAGTAAAACACTTTTTGAAAAGAGTAAGCCTTCTCTTATGTATTCTGATAATGTTGTAAGGAAGTGATCGTTTATAATATACACACAATAAGTATTAAGTAGAAGACGTGGACTTTCAGCAAGATGAAGTACTACTAAGACGGACACACATAATAGATTAACTTCTCACATTTATATAATTTTCATATGTAGGCAATCGTGAGAACATTCACAAACAATGCTTACAAGCCCAGAGCAGCAATATCATTGAAATCTTTAAAATTCATGTATAACTTAAGAAAAAAAATAATGATAATAATACACTGAAGCATTGAAACACTATATTTAAGAACTTTATATTAAAAAAAATGGCACAATCTAAAATAAACACAAAAGACACTATATTACAACCCTTCATTTTTCCTCTGCCTTTTCTTCACAACCTTCATCTACTCGTAATCAGTTTCGTATCACTCTTTCTTCTACTGTCAACTCCGATTTGCAGAGAGTATTTGAGTGGGGCACTCAAAATATAGTTAAATTCAATGCCTCCAAGACACGGTTTCTGGCTATCTCTTTATTATCTTCTCCTGATAACCCTATTGTCTTCCAAACTTACGAAATTTACCCTCTTAATTCTATCAACATATAAGGAATTCATATCGCCTCTAACTTGTCTTGGAGGAATCACATAATCCAAATTTCTAAATATTCATCCAAAAAATTGGGGGTTTTGTTTCGTTTCCGTCATTACTTTACCTCTTTACAGCTACTTAAAATTTATAAAGGTCTTATCCGTCCCTGCATAGAATACTGCTCACACATCTGGGGTGCTTCTTCTTATACTTATCTCCTTGGTAGGGTTGAATCTAAGGTAGTTAAATACATTAATGATCCTTCTCTTACTGCTTCTTCCCATCTACCTCCAGACTCTGGAACTCTCTTCCTCCTTCATTCTTTACTAATTCTTATTTTCTTTATGAGTGTGACACCGGGACAGGCAAAAACTGCCCTAATCAATATAGGCCCGGTCACGAGAAAACACCAAGACGAAGGGAAAGCAAAAGGTTAAGGAGAAGGCAGAGATGAGGTAATATCACACAAAGGAAAACGACAGACAGAAAAAACAGTCAAAGTACAGAGGACCCAGAGATATGGGGGACTAGGCCGTGATATGACGATAGATCTGTTTTTTGAAGGATGATAGGTCATAAGAAATAGGAAAGACAGAAGGAGGAAGAGAGTTCCAGAGTTTCGAGGTAGCTGGGAAGAAGCAGTCACTGCACCGACCAATCCGCTATCTACAAATCTCCACACAGTACCTGTGAGATGAGGCCGCTTATGACCTATCATCCTTCAAAAAGCGGATCTATCGTCATCTCAGGGCCCAGTCCTCCACATCTCTGGGTCCTCTGCACTTTGACTGTTTTTTCTGTCTCTCGTTTTCCTTAGTGTGATATTACCTCATCTCTGCCTTGTCCTTAACCTTTTTCTTTTCCTTAATCTTGGTGTTTTCTCGTGACAGGGCCTTTATTGATTAGGGCAGTTTTTGCCTGACCCGGTGTCACACTCATAAAAAAAAAAATACTGAATGGAGGATGTCATATAAAACTCCTCCCCATCACAGACAGAATTATTTGTTATTTGCCTTAATGGCGTGAGACAAGGTGTATTTTAAAAAAATACGGAGCTCAATTATGTACTCCTACACAGCTAGCATAGCAGACACCATGGTGTAAAGACGCCAAATTTGCTTACTCTCATGGTGTCGTTAAGCCGCTTATATAAATATATACTTTAGGATAGAGTGTTAATATTTCACTAATCTTATATATTCTGAAACAATAATTATGATATATACCACAAAGTGGAGATAGAAAACAGTGATGAGATTGAGCAGTCTATTACTAAACTGGGCATTGTGGTACAGGAATCTATGCTAAAATTGTGCAAACAAAGTATGAAAAATGTACTCTTTTTTTATTTGTAACGACAGGAATGTGGCATGCAGTCTAAATTCCTCAGTTACACTTCCTCAAGGATCAATTGCAGGATTGATCTCACTGATAGGCTGAAAAGCCTATATGAGAGTAGAAACTTTTATAGGTATTATTTTAGTTATGGGGATTAATGGAACATGAAACCCCCGGCTAGGGTGGACGCGTCCCCCTAGGTTAGCTTAGGTTAGAACGCACCAAAATTTATTTTTTTTTCGACGGTTTTCATTATAATCCCCTCTTCTAGAAATTTACTCTTTATCAGCACAAGCTGACTTATGCCACCTCACTCACTTATAATAAGGGTTTCTTGAAGTTTCTCCGTTA